>JAJJWW010010951.1:0-264746 GCA_023531295.1 Papaver armeniacum | reverse complement strand
GAAAGGTTTTATTGGACTTCTTTAAAACATGACATACAAAAATTTGTACAAAAGTGCATGGTCTGTCAGAGAGCTAAGGGTACCATTCAAAATACATGAATTATACTCCATTACCAGTTCTTGTTGCACCCTGGGTTGATATAAGTACGGATTTTATACTTGGTTTACCTCGTACTGCTAGAGGTAATGATTCTATAATGTTCTTAGTTGATCGTTATTCTAAAATGGCTCACTTTATTGCCTGTAAAAAGTCCACCGATGCTTCGAATGTTGCTGCCTTATTCTTCAAAGAAATAGTACGCTTACATGGAGTGCCAAAATCCATCACTTCAGACAGTGATACTAAGTTCTTAAGATACTTTTGAAAGACTCTATGGATGCGCTTGGGGACTGCCTTACAATTTAGTACCACTTCACATCCACAAACTGATGGCCAAACAGAGTAGTGAACCGTTCACTTGGTAATCTCATTCGAGCTAAGTGCATGGACAATATCAAGCAGTGGGATATATTACTACCTCATATGGAGTTTGCTTTCAATACTCCTGTCAACCGTTCTACAGGAAAAAAACCAATTTTGTATTCTAAAGTTCCCAATCATACACTTGATTTGGTGGTATTACCCAATATTCAGAGTACAAACACAGCTACAGATTCTTTTGTTGACAAGGCTGCTGAACTACACAATTCAGTTAAGACTAAGCTGGAACAATCTAATTCAAAGTATAAAGAAGCTGCTGATAAACACAAGAGACTGAAGACTTTCAAAGAAGGTGAGTTAGTAATGATCCATCTACGAAAGGAAAGATTTTCTGTAGGAACTTACAACAAGACAAAGATGAGGAAGTATGGCCTTTTCAAGGTTTTAAAGAAGATCAGTGATAATGCATATGTTATTGATTTTCCAAGTGATTGGAATATTTCAAACACATTTAATGTGCAAGAAATTTTCACTTTTCATGGTGACAATGAACTCCTGATTTACACAGACAACTCGAGGACGAGTCTCATTCAAGAAGGGGGGTTGATGCAGCGCATATACAAGTTCCAGAAGATTCTTCATAGAAGCTTGGCTTCTAAGTTTTTCCTAGTTCATGTCTTTCTTTATTTTAGGACTCTTTTAGATTTCCTTTTTGTTTCACGTTTCCTAGTTTAGTTATTTGCTTAAGCCTATATAAAGGTTAGTCTTATTCTTGTTTAGACACATCTTATTATCAATCGAATATTATTGAAACTATTTTCTTCTTCTTCTTAATCAATTCTCTTCTTTCTTAACCTACATCAATCTCTGCATTGCTTTCTTTCTCTTATACCACATCACTAGATTGAAACCCTAAAAACACAATCAAAAACCAAATTAAAAATTAAGATGCGATTGTTAAAATTAAAACCTTTTGAAAGCATGGATACTTAAAAAATTTGAAAAGACTAACCTGACTTGCAGCAATCTGCGCAACTCCAAAAATTATGCAGCAAACAAATGTTCCACCAACCCTTTCATTCTTCCTAGTGCCATCCATGCTCATACCACGATCTAAATGATAATCATTGATATCCTTTGTGTGACAATCATTACCGTTCATATAGTATTTGGAAATTACTTGATTTGGAAGCTGAGTTTGATAAAGGGGATTTTCATACGAGTTATGGATTTGGTAAGCAGGACTAAAGTTTTCTTTCGATATAACTGAAAGTTGTATCTGACTCATCGCTTCTGGATCGCCTAAACCTTTGGGATCTTCTTCAGCATCTACATACATACCAGGCTCAACACCGTTAACAAGCCCAACACCATAACTTGTATCCATATGATTTACTTGGTCATTCGAGGTTTCCTCCATCCCATTAATGAGATACTTATTCTCTTTATAGTGTCTATTTCGTTCTTCTATTTTCATTCCCAAGACTCGATTTTGATCCGCTTACTCCTCACAATGATCAACATCATGAATAACAAAACATTGTTGACAAATATTCCTAGGCTATTTCTCATAGTGATAAATCACCCAAACTTCTTGTAAAGCTTTCGTGAGCAACCATGTACCTCTATTCTGTGATTTTGTCATGTCAACTTCCACATTAGCCTTTAATAATTTTCCCACTTTAGGTTGAGCATTTTATGGATGTTCTTCCATCTTCCTACTAATCTCCCCACATATCCTGCCAATCATAGTATCATCTAGATGCTCCAACTTTAGGTTTCTTAACCACAAATAAAACACTTTATGAGTGCAAACATATTTTGACATATCTTTCTTAAAATCATATTCTTGAAGTATCATCAGATAGCCCATAAAAGCCCATGGAGATTGCTTCATGATCTCTGCAGCATCAACGTCTTTTGTAAACCTAAATACAAACAAATTTGTACCCATTTTTTTCATCTCCCACTTCTTGAACATTATCCATGATATAGAGATATCCTTCTTAATTTTCTCGAGATCATGTTCATCCTTCTCAATTATCTTCCCAATAAGACTATAAGACCAATTAGTTGTCGTTACATTGACTTCCTCAACATTATTAAGGGTTCTCATAACAGGCATAAAAACTTTTCTACGGATCGAAGTTCCTTGCATTTTCTTAGTAATTGTAGCAAGTTACGTTTGAGAGCTTGAAGCCATAATGATAGTGGTTTTCTTGGGATTTACCTTTTGTTGATGCTTTATGTAGCTCTAAGGGTTTTAGGGTTTCAGAGATATAACATAAAATAAAACCATAATTGTTCTTTCCTAAATAATCAGATGCATATCTTCTACATATACTTGCACTTAACATATTTAGATAGATATTTCCTTAATCACCTTGACAAGATCTTTGAAAAGATAGATGAAATCTCGTCTCGACATAAGAAAGGCTTTGATTATGGAGGGAAAATTCAACCTTTTGAAATTGCATATATTGCGTCCTATGGACTGTGAAATTTTCCATATTACCCTTGTCTTCTTGAATGCTGTTCCGATCCATGGATTTCCTGCTATTAATCTCAATGGAGATGATGGAGAACTTACTAGATTGAGAACAAGAAATAAAAGAATTGTATCTTGAATAGATAAAAATTTCCACATAACTTAGGATAATTTCCAAAAGCACGAATGCTGCAACCACCATGATTCTCTCTATCTTACTCATTTTTGAACACAAAGTTCCTTGGAGCATACACGACTGTTTGGAGACAAAAGGGATAATGAACAAATGCTAAATCACAACAGGTTAAACTTCTTAGAGATTCCAAAAATGCTGCAAATCAAACCAAGTTAGTTTCCCACAAAATTTAGAAAAGTTATACAAACGAAAAAATTCCAGGTCATAAAGTAAGAGATTACTTGGTATACTAATAGGGTTTAGTCAGCTTGAGAAGTCTTCTTATATATTTGTTACCTCCAATATTAGGTCTAGTCCCGTCTAGCGCCTTTGGTTGGGGTCCGTTAGACAAATATTACACAAAAAAAAAAAAAAAAAAAATTAAAATTTTGCATTGTTCAGATTTTCTCGACAAGAAATCTAACAAAATATATTAAAACTAATTAGAAAAAAACTCCCCATAAATTAATGAAAACATATAGATTTCAGATAACCCTATCCCGAATCATTTTATCAAACACTTTAAATACAAAATCAATGTGTTCTTGTAGACAATCCTTTAACATCTCAACAAGCAAACTTGTCACAGCCTTAGTAACAATGACATTTTTCTTCTTTTATCTTTTACAACCAATAGCAATGAATTGGATGCCTGCGTATTATAATCCTACATGAGTTATTAGCAAAAAAAAAAAAAAAAAAAATTACTACGAAATTATATCTTTGAGTTAAGGATGTTGGCTATTAACTAAGAAATGTTGGAAATGCAATTACAGTAGAACTTCGATAAATTAATCTTCGATAAATTAATTACCTCGCTAAAATAATAAAATTCTCTGGTGCCGACTAGGTTTGTGCATGCTAAATTTTAGCTCGATTAATTAAATGGCTAAAATAATAATTTTCTCCGGTCCCAAGGCTATTAATTTATTGAAGTTTTATTGTATCCTTAGTCCAACCACTTAGGCATTGTATAATCTTACTTTGTTCAACACGTATTTAGTAATAAACCACATTTATATGATATGAAATTCTATCTAAGAGCAAGGGCTATAGAGTGAGGGTTCTCATTCAATATGAAAATGCGGGGGTACAACAACCACACCCAACAATTCGTTTGGTAATATGAGAGGACTTACTCCAATATACTTTCTAAAGAATCAACTAGACAGTCAGACTCAATCTAGAAAAAGTATATACAAGAGTTTATATCTCTAATTCTCAATTCAATCTGCAATCAGCAAATAGAAATTTGCGAGCTCGATTGAATATAAGAGAAGTAACTTGAACGGTACCAAAGACCAATGTTCAAGGATCAACCAATTTCAATCAACAACCAAAGGTTGGATTTCTTAATTGATCGATACAACGCACAACCTGTGAGATTTCAATTATATAACAAATATAATGCGGAAAAGAAATAACACACACACCAGAATTTTGTTAACGAGGAAAACCGCAAATGCAGAAAAACCCCGGAACCTAGTCCAGCTTTGAACACCACATTGTATTAAGCCGCTACAGACACTACCCTACTACCAATGAACTTCGGACTGGACTGTAGTTGAACCCTAATCAATCTCATACTGATTCAAGGTACAGTTGCGTTCCTTACATCTCTGATCCCAGCAGGATACTACGCACTTGATTCCCTTAGCTGATCTCACCCACAACCAAGAGTTTCTACGACCCAAAGTCGAAGACTTGATAAACAAATCTGTCTCACACAGAAAAGTCTATTGAAACAGATAAATCTGTCTCCCACAAAAATACCTATGAGTTTTTGTTCCGTCTTTTGATAAATCAAGGTGAACATGAACCAATTGATAAACCGATCTTATATTTCCGAAGAACAACCCAGTATTATCAATCACCTCACAATAATCTTAGTCGATTAACGAAACAAGATATTGTGGAATCACAAACGATGGGACGAAGGTGTTTGTGACTACTTTTCTATCTTGCTTATCGGAGATATAAATCTCAAGCCAATCTTACAACTGCACTCAATCACGATAGAAACAACAAGATCATATCACGCAACTACAGAGAAAATAGGTGGGTCTGGCTTCACAATCCCAATGAAGTCTTTAAGTCGTTAACCTACAAGGTCTCGTGAGAAACCTAAGGTTAAAGGAGAATCGACTCTAGCTATGCAACTAGTAACACACAAAAGTGTGGGGATTGGGTTTCCCAGTTGCTAGAGTTCTCCTTTATATAGTTTTCAAATTAGGGTTTGCAATCTAAGTTACCTTGGCAACAAAGCATTCAATATTCACCGTTAGATGAAAAACCTGATTCAACCAAGCTAATATCTTTCAATCGTTAGATCGAACTTAGCTTGTTACACACAAATGAAATGTACCCTCATTTAGGTTTATGTAACCGTAGCTAAACGTGTACACCATGTTGGCTTAACAATAGTTAACCGAAGTTAGCAATATGAACACTCTCATATCAACCTTATTCATCTTAACCATAACTAGTTCAACTGACTCAAATGAAACTAGTTAAAGAGTTGTTCAATTGCTATATTCTCATAGAAGTATACAAGAACACAATTGAATCAAAATCGGTTTGATTCACTCGAATCAATTCATGAAATTATAGCCACGGTTTGCAAAAATTGCATTCGTTATTATATAAATGTTTTTGTTCATGTACACAACCGATTTTAGAACTTTAACCTTCAAGTATGCAAACATGTACGCATACTTGAAATACCCGGACCAAGATTGAGTTTCGCCAGTACGCAAAAGGGTATGCGTACTTCAAATCCCAGCAGAAATATTCGGACATGAACCTTATGCCAGTACGCGAACGTGTACGCATACTTAGGTTCCCGGATTTCTCAAGCCAACAGGCACGCGTACGTGTACGCATACTATGGTTCCCGGACATGGATTACATATGTGCAAGAGTACACAACATGTCATATCCAATAATGGTTAAGTGTTCTAAACTCTTATTTCAATCATTGAAACTTTCTTAGAGGATGACAATAGCCGTTTTCACACAATATTAGCATCAAAGCAATTTTCAAGTTATTGAAATAATCATAACGAAACATTCTAAGTCTACACCAAATGATTGTATCACACAAACCATGTAAGATGTTACTCGACAATTTTCACATGATCATCTTTTGACTTGTGTCAAGAATATAAGATGAACTTGGTCGAAGCGAAAGCTTGCCAACACGTATTCCGAGAAATATGTAAGCGAGTTAAACTCATCTCGAAATCTCAAATGTGTATAATAGAAAACTATATCATAACACGACTTATGTCTCAATATAGGAGATAGAGTAGAAATAGACTTTCCAAGTGATAGATGAGTTTCAGTCTCCACATACCTTTTATTGATGAAGTTCCACAAGCTCTCCTTAGTAGTTCTTCGTATTCAAATGATGAACGCCGTGAAGTCTAAGGATCAATTACACAATCTATGTCTTAGTCCGAGACATCTATAAGTAGACTATAAATCAAGACTTATAGTTTTGATCACTAACATTGACAAACATGCTTGAGATAGCAACGCATGCGAGTTCAACCGAGCAGTGCTCTAACACAATATGATTTTTTTTTTGCTCGATCAATGTAAAATTTTATTACTAAAAAAATTCCGAACTTGCAAGAATTCAGAAAGCAAAAACAAAACAAATGAAGAACAAAAAAAAATATTCCTAGGCCCATTTATGATAGCCCAGGCTCTAACAAAACCTATAATATCTTTGCTTTGGATTTTCCTAAGCACTTATAAAGTCTGGTTTATTTTGAAACTGCTGACAAACCCCCCTCTCCAATCCTGCTCCTCTATTAGCTAATTTATCAGCTGTAAAGTTTATTTTCCTATAATAATGACTGAAATTGATTCTCATTGATAAACTTTTTACCTTACTCCAGCTATTCTGAATGAACCAAGGTAAATTTTCAGTCATGAAAGCACTTATTGTAGCTAGTGAATGAAAACTACCGAAGAAATCTCCACCCTCTTTTGAACTTCCCATTCTCAGAAGCACATAGTGCTGCTATTATCTCTGCTATGAAATTTGTAGATATACCCAAACCTCTAGCTTTAGCAAATACGGATTCCCCTCCACTATCTATACACAAAACCAAATCCAGCATCCCTTGGATTCCCCCTTGATGCCCCATCACATCACACTAATATCTGGTTCAATCTAGGAAGATAAAACTTCAACTCCAGTACTTTTTGCACTTCACTGGTCTGCTCTTCAAATCAAAGTTTTTAAGTACATGAAAGTCATAACTACATTCCCACATTACCCCCTTCATCCTCGTTGCACATTCTTTAGTAAATTGCATAATCCTTTTTTTGAACCTATCCATATATGGCTTCTCCTCCTCAAAGACAATTCTATTTCTCAAGAACCATATGAATGAGTCTCACTGGGTTTGATCTAATTTGGTGCTACTATGGAGTGAGAATACCCACTCATTCATCAATAATCATTCATACACTCATTGGAATAAATGAGTGGGCGATAGCGGGCACTAAGCGGCTGATTTTCAGCCGTTTGGAGAAAAAACACTTAGAGTGGCTAAAGATTTGCCTCTTAAACCTAATTTTAGAGTTTTATTAATTTAAATTCTTGGAAACGGGGAGGCATATGTTCAGCCGTTTGGATAGAGTTTTTCTCTCCAAACGGATAAACATCAGCCGCTTAGTCCCTTAATTTAGTTCCCCATGGTAAAAAAACACTTTGTCACTCAGTCTCTCACCCAATTTGACAATGAATGACTCATTCCATAGCCCTCGCTCTAAGAACGAAAGAAATATGCATCATTTATGGGCAGGGCCTATTATGAAACCGACACAAGTCTACACAGGCAGGCCTAGTTTGGCCATCGTGTGAATCTGGCCTTTCTCTTATATACTCCTAAAAAACACAAACTTCTTTTTCATTTATATTCTCGTTGAGAATCAGATCTCAAAAATTACTGTCAACATTCTTTCTCAGATTCTTCAATCTTTATCTCTCACTTCTTAAAAATCGTTCCTACTACTCTCAAACATTCCAGTGAAACTGCCAAATGAAGATGAAACCCTTTATCTTGTTAAGGGTTTTAGTTTTTATTGATAAAACCGTAATAAGAATTCGTCGAACCTTAAAAGAGAGAATCAGTTGAACCATCAAGTTTAAGGTCTTACTGTTTTTCATTTTGTTCGATTTGAGTTTTCAGTATTTGCTTGTTGTTTGAGCTTTGTAGATGAGCGTAAATATGATGTGTCTGTGTAATTTATCTATGAATAAAAGGGTGTCAGTAAAGTGTTGCATGTGTAGTTGAAAAATCCTTTGTTTTGGTTGTAACAACAAGACATGGTAGTATTAAGAACAGTGGTAAGAACCATGTTCTGGTCGCATTGGTAGATTCTTCTTTGGCAGTTGGATCGGAATTAGTATTTTTTAGGTATTCTTCTGAGTTTGAAGAGCAAATTTGTTCATCTACTTTTCATAAATTTGGATTCTGATATGTGTAATTTTGGATAGGTTTTAAGTTATTTATGATGTTATAATCAAAATCGCCCCCCCCCTTTGCCATTAGATTAAAACATTGTGTCTCATTTCTTTCTTTTGGCATCCCTGTTTTGTTATTTAGTTCTGTATACAGACTAGAGATTCAAGATGCTGCTCGTTTCTTCGTGTTTATGCACTGATTAGTTTAAATTAATTGCTGAAGGGGAATGCTGCTTGATTAGTCTTCTCTCTTTGACAAAACAAGTCTTCACATTATGGGGAATCATTTGAATTGCAGAAGCTTAAATGACAATGCTACCTTCAAGAAGCTTTTGGATGTCAGCAACAGGGAGTGTGAGAACAAATGGTTGAGCATGTTCGTAGATTGATGTGTGGAACCTGGAGCAATTTTTCAGACCTCGGGGTGGTTATGGTTACGATCCCGACTCATGAGACTGTTACTTTCGATAACACTAATCAAGGGCCTGGGTGTGCAAGAATTTCACTCAGAATGGGAATTCAACTCGATGCTGTTGCACATGGGGCACTTATATGTGGATATTTTGGAATGGGGAAAGTCAGTCTTGCTCTACAGTTCCAGAGGGATATTGTGAAATGGAACTGCAGTCCAAATGTGATCACTCGTGCCAAGAGGAAGACATGCAGATTCGTATTATTTTGCAGTGGCTTATTGGACATAGGTTTCATTAGTTATGGGTATGGCTCTCAGTTCTATATTACTTTTAGTTTCTTTCTTTTTACCCAGTTCTATAAATTTGGTTGCCTGATTTGCAGTATTTTAATACCATAGAAAGTAAGCCATGTTGATTCGCAGTTCGTGTACAAAATATAACAAAATGGGACCATGGTCCTTAACTTCAGAGCTATAAACTGGTGATGTCTAATGTAATTCCCCAGATATACACTTTTGCCTCATGGTTGTGGTCTTATGCTAGCTTTTTCCTATGAAAGACTCTTAGTCTAAAGTATGAGCTTAATTTACGAGTTATCCTTTTGGTTGCCTAAGCTAGTCATAGAACACGAAATGCTGTTGTTAAAATTGTTGCTTGCACTGGGTTTGCCAACTGAGCTAGCCCCTGTTGGTAAGTAAGTAATCACTAAGGACACACTCATTCTGTACATTTTGTTGCCATATGAAGAGTTTTAAGGTGGATTCGGGCTTTTCGATCAAGATCGCATCACCTTCATAGACATTTCAGGGTGTTCATTTTTTCAACCTTTTGTTTCATGTGAAATCTTGCATGCCCTGTTGCTCTATGTTGGTGGTAATGACCTCTTAGGCCTCTATATAAAGTTCTGTATTTTAGTGCACCTCATGTCTTTAGGGGTACATAAGAGAAAGTTAGATAGACGATCCAACGGTTGGGCTGAGAGATGTTTGAGATTTGATCTAGATATCCATCAACGTCCCCATCTGTTAGGTCATCTATCCAGCTTTCTCTTATACCCTGAAAACATAAGGTACCCTATAAATATATTCAGCTATCGGAACTTCTATTAAACAAACTTTCTTATTCATTTTCCTTCTTACTCAGATCTCAAATTTCCAGTTGTTTGATTGTAGGCTCATAATTGTTTTTGTGTCTGTGCAGTGTTTCCATGAGTCACTTCCAGAGTTGTGGTACATGGAGCTGTGTGTGGATGATGCACCTCAAGAAACGAAAAACTGAAAACAGAGCCTTTTGTCCCAATCAAGTTGGGGTATTTTGTGCACCTCCCATCCAACGCAAGTTAACCAGTAGCAAGGTTAACTCTTCATTCTCTGATTTTATTTTAGGTATTTAGTGCTTTTACTTGGTCTATTTATTCATTTGTTTGATTTTAGAGTTCCTTCAAATAATTTGGACTATAATTTGAAGAGTTAAGCTTTAAGATTAGGTTATGTGATATATGTATAGGTTTTTCTGTTGTTTCATTAGTCTTTTCACCCTTTTCCTGATAAAACAAGTCGGACATTAGCGGGAATCATTTGAATTGCATAACTTAAGAAACTTTCGGATGTCAGGAACAGGACATAGTATTAAGAACAGTGATGCTTCAAAAAAAAAAAAAAGAAGAAAAAGAACCGTGACAAGAACTATGTTCTTCTTACATTGATAGAACTCGTCTTTGGTCTTTTGGATTTATATTAATATGTTTTAGAGGGTATCCATATCATTCGCACTTTTGCCACTTGGATCAGAATTGTTTTTTTTTTTTTAAATCAGGATTAGTATTTCAAAGGTATTCTTTCGATTTTGAAATTTGAAGAGCAATTTGGTCATCTCTATTTCATAACTCTGGATTCTGATATGTGTAATTCTGAAAGGTTTTAAGTTTTTAATGAGATTGTGATCAAAATTGTTTGCCTTTACTCCTAGTGTAAGAAACAATATTTCGCATTTCTTTCTTTTAGCATCCTTGTTTTGTAATTCAGATCGCTTATTGTAGAGATGCAGGATGGTGCTCGTTTTGTTTGTGTTTTTGTGTACTGATTAGTTTAGAATAATTGCTGAATGGCATGCAGTTTGATGAGTCTTCTCTCTTCGACGAAACGAGTATTTAACAGTATCAGGAATCATTTGAATTGCAGAACTTTCAGTGGCGATGTTACACCCAAGAAACTTTCGGGTGTCAGCAATAGGGAGCGTGAGAACAAATGATGGAGCATGTTTATAGATTGGTGTGGAACCGTGAGCAATTTCTCAAACCTCTGCTGCAATTCTCAGACCTCACGGGGTTATAATCCTGGCGGTGAGACTATTACATTCAATTACACTGATCAATGATAGGTGTCTAAAACACCTTGATATTTATCTATTGTTTATGCTTTCTTTGCGAGTTTTCTTGTAATTATGTATCTTATGTTTGCTTTTGAGTTTATCAGGTACTTCGGAGTCATCTGGAGCAAAAGAAGAAGAACTTCCATTTGTGGAACGTAAAGGGCAAAAAAAATCAATTCACAGGCAAGTTGCAATTGGAGCCGGCTAGGTTGCGCAAGAAAGAGAACAGGCAGTCAGTTCTCTGAAACTGACAGGCTAAATGGCAACTGGGTGGCCTGCATCCAGCTGACTGGGTGCCTATATCAATTCTGGTTAATACAGAACCATAAAACTAAGAGAAAGAATTTCTCAATCATTTTCCCGTCTAGAATTTAGAGAGAAGTAAAGTAAGTAAGTCATGCGGCTGCTGTCCATCTGAGATGCAGAAATCAAAGAATCGATGAAGGAATTGGTGGGGGTTTGATGATTTCTGAAGCAGAGAAGGACAGGGAAGAACAGATCGAGATGCTGTGTTGCTGTTGGTTGTTTATCTGAGAATGAAGAGAAGATAACGGAGTTGCGATTGATGGACTGATTGATTAATGGGTTCTGTGTGAGATGATGAACAGATCGTGTAACAGATGCAATTGAGTTCAGATGGGATCTGAGATGAATTTGAGTATTTGCTGCTGATTGATATTCATGGGAAGTTAGGGTTTGTTGAGAAATGATGATACTATGAATTCGATGGAGATTGCTTACGGATCTGTTAATGGCTAGATTTCGAAGATAAGGAAAGTTGGGTTTGAGCTGAATTTGTATTTGGTAGAGTGATGACTCGAAATTGGAGCTGTTTCTGTGGGTTGTGTTCATAGGGTTAGCACTTGGAGACGGTGATTCTGCGAAGACTGAGAAATGGAGATTGTTGCCGGTTCAGGTGGAATGAATTGCAAGTTGATGTTGCAGGTGCAGTGGAGGTCTTGATGGTGCACGAGAAGACTGATGCTGTGGCTACAGAAATTGCAGGTGGTATGAGGATGAAGAAGACATGGTGGTGTTGCTGACATGATTGGACTGTGGACTAGAAGGTTGCAGGATTGAACTGTAATGGAGATGTTGCAGGTGCACAAGAAATGTTCTGCAGCTGGTGAAGCTTAAGTACTGGGTTGAGCTTGAACTGCAGGGAAGTAAGAAATGTTGGTGGTACTGATGTGGATTGTTGAAGCTTATGCTGCTGGATTCGAAAGAAGATGCTGTTGGTCTTGCAGGAGGTAATGTTAGTGCAGCTGAACAACAAGATGCAATGGGACTGAAGCTGTGATGTTGAACTGTGTAGATGGGATTGCAGATTCAGGTTGATGGTAGCTGTTAGAACTGGACCAACTGAAGCAGTTGAAGCTGCAGGACAGATTAGTCTGCAAGAATTGGTTGGTGCAGTAATGGGTAGGTGTGCAGCTACAAACGATAGGAAATTGCAGGTGGTTTTGGTGATTGTCATGGGCTGAGTATGTGGCAGAGTGAATGAATGAATGCAGCAGCTTAGATGAATGCTTAGTTTACAGGGTTGTTGTTACTCAGGCTGTGGTGGATGAAGAGTAAGATGGTGACTGAAGCTGAGCAATTGGCTAGTAAAGAAGATGGATGCAGTTCTGGTGGACAGGTGAAGCTCCAGGATGGGATTTGCTGTTTGAGTTTTTGTACAGGGATTTGGTGGTTATGTTGGTCTCAGGCAGGAGAGAAATATGATGCAGCTGGAAGAGCTCGATTGAGTATCAGGTTGAACTGCGTTGGGAAGAGTAGGCAGTGATGGTTGTGGTGGTGCTGCCATGGCTCTGGTGGTATGAATGGGACTGTAATGGGTTGAGATTGAAGTTGCAGGTGCGCAGTGTTATGAGATGGTATAGATGTATGCAGGGGTTTGCTGTTTGTGTGAATGGCTTGTTGGCTTGAACTGACAGTTGAGAGAGGAGGTTAAGCTGCCGGTATTAGCTAACTGACAGAGTGACAGTTCAACATGGATTTAGGTTGGGCTGCTACAGTAACTGATGAGGGCCCATGCGGCTGTTGGGCTCAACTTCACGGCCAGACTTGGCTAGTTTTGGCAAGGCAGGGGATTTTATGCACGGGAATTTTACTACTTGGACACCTATAAAAGAGAAAATAAAAGAGAGAAGTATTCTCAATTTATAGAATATCTCTACTTCTACTTTTGTTCTAGGGTTTAGAAACATGAAAGCTTTTCTTTTTCTTCTTGTTATGACCTCCATGAACGTGAGCTAGAATTTTATTATTGGTTCAAGGTTTGAGTTGGATTTTGCAAACATGGTTCTTTGATTTAGTGTATTAGTTTTGTCTCAATTTATCGTTCATGATTCTCTGCAAATATAGTTGCATGGTTGATGTGTTGCAACAGGATTTGAGTATTTGTTTTGTCAAGTTGCAAATTAGTAGAACTTATATTCATATCTATAGCTAGTTTAGGGTTAATCATCGAGTGATAATCCTTGAACACAAGTAGCATAAATATGGTTATAGCTTATAGTGATATCCTTGTAATTATATGTGAACCATGACCTTTGTTCGAATTGTTTGTGCAAGTATTTCAGTTGCATTGATTAGCCTAATTTCATATATCTTAATGCTCCATAGGAATTGAACTTGATTAGCGCAAGGCGTTAGGTTATTCTTTTGGTAGAATTCATACTTGCATCGTTTTACATGTATGTGTGATGAAGTCAGGAAATTTACGGGATATTCTTTCGATTAGGTATCCTAAGGCTTTTGATAATGAGAAATTAAATATCAATTCTAGTTATTAAGACAAGAACATGTTTGTGAATGAAGATGAAATCCTTGACCAATATCTTTACATCTTGATTTGTGTGCTTTATGTCTTTGTTTTGTTTTGCTTTTATTTTATTTTAGTATATAAAAATCAGAAAACCCCCTATTTGTTATTTATAAGAAACCGAAACAATTTGACAACCTTAGTCCTCTCTGTGGGAACCATCCTTTCTTGCCCTTGCTATATTATACATTTTGAGTAGTAAGAAAGTGTAATTATTTTTGACGCCTACGACAATGATCAAATTTCGGCTCCGTTGCCGGGGAGGCAACGGTTGTCACTTGTTTTTGGTTTTTTTATTTTTTGTTTTTAGTTTGGTTTTTATTTTTGTTTTTACATTTCTTATTTTCTGGTTTTTAACCTTGGTTTGAGAATCTTATTTCAGGTACTTGTTTCTCATAGAAGGAGCATACTACATGAATGGATACAGTTTTCAACAACCTCAACAATATGACAACTACCAATTCCAGGGGTATAATCAAAACCAATTCATTGGTTATGACCAATATTCCATGGAACCTTATGGTTTTCCTCAACAACCTTATGTTGGGTATGTGTGTGAACAACCACAAGGATGGGAGGATTCTTATGCCCGTGAACAAAAAGTCTCTAACTTTGTAGACAAAATTTTCAACTTTGCACAACAAGAGTTTCAAAAAGATAAAGAGACTAGAGAAGAACAACTCCAAGAACTTCGTGAAGGTATTGCTAACTTGTGAAGAGGCATTGATCAATTCAAGGAAGATATGGATAATTCTAATGTGCATATGGTTTGTGATGAATATTTGATTGATGCTAATGTTGAAAAAGGCCAATCCTTGGGAACTTTTGTTGATAATTGTGTAGTTAACTCAACTCTTGATCATAATAATGATCATTCACCTATTCAAAAGGATGAGTTAGAGATTATCAACACTAAATTCAGCGAGGACCAACCTTATGTTAACTATGAAAGTGACGGTGATTATGATACATTGCTTGAAACAACTCATGGTGACAACAACAAGGAGTGTACAATGGAGTCTTTTTAAGATCAAGATGAAGACGAACTGACGAAGAGGAATATAATGACAATTGTGTAGATTACTCAAGCATTGATCTTAATAATGATCAAGAGCCTATTCAAAGGGTGGAGCTTGAGGATGATGCATTTTTGAATGTTCTAAAAAAGTTTCTTATAACGAGATTTGGAGCCGCAAAAGAGTATGTGCCTTACAACAAAGAGAAGTATGTTGAGAATGTGACCGTTATGACCAATATTGTGGAATACCCAATTGAGCTTGCAAAGGATTGTAATGAAGATGTAGATGTCAGGACTTTGGTTAAGGAAGAAACGGACGAAAAATGGTTGCAAGGTTTGATACGAAGAAAATTTCATTAGAGGACCACAATATACAAGAGGTGAATAATTCCCTTGAGTTTTTTAAGGATGAAGAGGATTCGTGATACAAGGGATTGTGCAAGGTTTGTCTAACCCTTTGCATATTAATTATTCTCCTGTACCTCTTATGGGCTTGAGTGTATTTGCCTCAAGAATATTGTTGAATGACTTTGTTTCTCGATTTCCGCCATTAGAGAAACTTGATTCTCATAGTATGCAGGTTTTGGAACAAGAAACCGTGGTAGTCTCTGACTTTTATATTCTTTATACACTTCCAAGTGTGGACAAGAATAAGTGTGGGGGAAACTTTTATAGGTTGATAGCTTCGTTTCTGTTTTATATTACTAATATTTGTATGAAGCTAGTGTTTGCAAAACATGTTTTATGGGTGGGATCCCCAACTTTTCAGATTATTGGTGTATGGGGAATTCGTCTTGCTAAGTCGGGCTGACGACTTTAAACCAAACGCTACATGGGAGGCAACCTATTGGATGAGTATTTCTTATATTGCTTTTAGTTTTTCTTGTCTTGTATTTATTTTTCTTTCTGATTTCTTGTCGCATATCATTATAAGATTTCCCACCTTGGCTTTCGTTGGACGATTCAATTTACATTGAGGACAATGTAAAGTTTAAGTGTGGGGGAGTGGTTAAGCATTTGCATTGTAAAATTTTCAACTTTTGTGTAAATTAGTGTGCTTGAAAAACTCCAACTTTTAGTTAGTTTAGAGTCACATAGTATACATGTCGCTAATATTACATTACATCGAGATTCTCACAAGAGTGATTGAACTTAGAGATGCCAGAGAACGTGATCGGGTTTCTTACTTGTTTGAGAGTTAAAGTTGGATTTAACCATGTCAGTGGCAAATGAGGTGCAGACTGAATTCGATATTAGAGTTGTGATCCCCTATAGTGGAGACTACCCATGTTACATCATGAGAGGCACCGACCTTCACTTCTTTGTACGTGTCTAAATATGTGCTTTTAGAGTGAGTGTCACCATACGTAAACTCCGGGTAGAATGGTGAGCTACCCAACCTCCCACCAATAGAAGCACTACTTTGATCTCTTGAGTGTTATTTTATCAATCATGATGGTGACATCGAATTGCTAACTTACATATCACTTGTAATCTTGTTCGCAGTTAGCACCATCCACTTTATCTCTCTCTACACTAACAGGTCCATAGAAACACCATCATCAACAACAAGAGGAGCATCACAAATTCGAAGGAAAGTTGAAGGCGTTCAAGGTTTACAAGCAACGATACATAAATGAGAAGATTTCAAATTCAAGTAAAGCAACAAGACAAGGAGCAAAATTTTTACAAGTTGAAGACTTATGTATAAGAGCAAAGATTATCAAGATGAGAGTTCAAGAAGTGTGATATCAAGACAATACAAGTTGTGAAGAATCAAGCGGTAAAGTACTTACACCATGGCCATCATTATGCTAGGTGATGTAATTTGTTAATTTGTATTTTATTTTCTCTTGTCTCAAAAAAAAAAAAACTTGGGACATGGTCATCATTATGCTAGGTCTCTTGTCAAAAAAAATAAAAAAAAATAAAAATAAAGACAAAAGAAAATTTTGTTAGATTCATTATTAGTTTTATTATTTTGTTTTGTTTTGTTTTCATTTTGTATTTTGTTTTATTTTTCTTGTTTCAATGAAAAAAAAAAAAAAAAAAGAGACAAGAAAAATGTGTTGTATCATATTTTGGTTTGTTTTTAGTTTTGTTCTTTCAATAAAGCCAATGAAAAGAAGGAATATCCAAAATGGAGTTTCAAGCAACAAGGATTTGAAGAAAAGTGTTACATTGTTAAGATTCTACGAAGTTCAAGATTTCATCATCAACAGTTGAAGACCGAAGATGTAGATAAAGACAAGGATTGAAGACCGAAGACGTTTCTATGGATGCTGTGAGAGTGGTGCTAACTGCACGTCGAACGAATAACGAGGTAAGTAAGCATATTCCCACCTTCGTTAAGTGGTTGATTTCATTTCTTAGAGATCGTCAGAAAAAAAGGGTTTTCAAAATGAATAAAATATGTGGGTTTTCAAAAAAAAAAAAAAACTGAGGGTTTTGCCTTCCCACTGTTCAACGTGTCTCAGGATTCTCTCTTCATTCCTACCTGGACACATGTGTGACCCATAAAAAACTATTTATTATTGAGAGCAACTTCATAAAACCTTTTCTGGTGAGGCAGAGTGGAGACTTTTGGTAACTCTCGAACCTGAATTTCTTTCGATAAGGGATGGTTATTTCTCTCTCAACTTTGAAGGATGAGATTGTGTTCATATATATGTCTAACTTCTTATGACTAGTGTGCAGAATATTTATATCTTCTTAGCGCGTTGGATGTTATCATTTCGGAGAACTTGTAAGTTGGAAAAGTAGGTTTTGTGGGTATATCTCTAGTCAACCCTCACGAGACTATAGCTCGTCCACTAGGGACACCTAGGGGTTTAAAGGCTTGTTATACATGCTAAGTGTGACCGTATCCTCAATCAAGGAGTTGTTAGTGCAACAATTTAACTGGGGAATGGAATTCAACTCGATTTTGTTACATGTAGGTCACTTATATGGGCATTGTAAAACTAGAACTGCAGTCCAAATGAGGTTACTTACCTTATTATTGATAGCATTGGTGATCATGTGGCACTCACAGTTCTTTATTAGTACTATCAAAATCATATTTTTTTCTTGGACATCTCATCTGGTTTCGATTTCGGCTGAACTTTAGGGTAACAATGCGTTCATTTCATTCTCATTTATCATACACTACTCTTCATTGGCATAATTTTCAAGGATCCTTTGGGTTGCCTGTTTTCTCCTAAGATGGTCATAGACCATATAAATTGTACACTAATTTGGTCTGTGGTAAAAATGCTACTTTAAATTGCTTTGTACCCGACCTTGCCCCGCTGTCGCCTCCCTTGGTAGATCAAGGGATTTCAAAGTAAGCTAATAGAACTTCCAAGGAGCTTCCTCGAGCATCAACATGAGGCGGGGAGGAAAAAAAGAATAGTCGCATATAGTAAACTAACAGCAGTGCAATTTTTCTTCTTCTGTGAAAAGAATGAATGAGATTTTTTTTTGGGACTTCTCTAAATGCTAAATTTAAGGTTATGCATGCCCTTCCATGCTAATCAACTTTGGATTGTTATATGTAGATTCATTAATAATTTTCATTATCTGATCACAAGTTACTAGCAAGTATCGGCTTTATATCCTCTGTGTATGACATGAGGCATTAAACTTTGAAGGTTTTAGTGTTTTTTTTTGCTGATGAATAATTGGAGTCGGAAACAATTTGTTTCTTTCGAAAACGAATAACTCATGTTTGTAATGATCGTATCCTATGGGATCTTTTTCTATTAAGAAATCAGTTTTGTGTTTTTAAGTGGTTTTTTTCTATAAGTTATATGTATGTATTATAAAATGCTGAGTGGGACCCTTATATAATAAAATTCAAATCAATTATAATAAAAATTACTCCCAGTTTTTTTCTTTTTATCTGTCTTTCTTTATCTGTCCACTCTGTTTATAGACATATTTTTCCTTAAACTATTTTATATACCCTTTATTTTTTATAATCATAGAATTATTTTTAATATAAACTTAATTCAAAATCTTAAATATTATCACCATGTATAAGGAAAAAATCTATTCAATATCTTTGTACTAATCGTCATTCTTTTTTTAAATAAAAACATTTATGGATAATCATAAAAGCAATATAAGTTTATTTTTATTTTTTTTTAATATTTCCTAAAGTAATAATATTATCAAATTTATAATTTATAATATATTAATTTTAGTTTTGGTAATAACATAACATTGAATAGGGCTAGTCAAGGGTTAGTCGGGACTTTTTATAGGATTTCCTTAATATTTTGACAAAGTCAATTAGAACTGTTAATTAAAGACGGAGGGAGTAGTTAATAAAATTGGTAGGCTGGCACGATAACCTGTTCAACTAATGTAGTAATACGTTGTCAGAGCTTAGCTTGTTAGGCTTCCAACTAGTTAATGTAATAATATACGTGTTCAACTAATGTAGTAATACGCTGTCAGAGCTTAGCTTGTTAGGCTTCCAACTAGTTAATGTAATAATATAATTCAAAAAAATAAAATTGTAATAATAATTAAAAAATAGGAGAGAAGAAGAATAAAACAACAAAAATAATTACCTAGCGAGCAAATCTTACTCGAGCGACCAAAATTTCCATCGCTCCCTAGAGATTTTATCTCACTTATCTAAGTGGTATATTTGACATTTAGTCCCTATATTGGTTTGGCATATCCATAGAAATAGGCAACAACTCTAACAAATTTGTGGAATGATTGTACAATTAGTAATTCTACGAAGCGTATGAAAACTCACAAACATGTTGTTCAAAACCTAAATAGATATAAATACATATACTAGTGAATGTCGAAACCCCACTTATGCTGGATCATTGGAAACTCTCTAAATGAATCAATCTTGATTACACCTATTTTACACCACTCGAGTAGAACTGAAAGGGTGTTTGGATAACAGGAATAGAAGTGCATGTGCTCATGCTTCTTGAGCGGAAGTCAATTCCAAAAAGCAAAAGTAAAAACATATTGTTTCATAAAATTAATTTTTTTTCTACAAGATTTTAAAATTGTGTATTCAAACTAACTTCTGATTTCTGTACTTTTAGAAGTCGAAAAGTAACTTCTTAGGTTGTACCCAAATAGGCTATTCAGAAAATCCAATCTGATCAATATTTATTGCTCCAAAACCCCCAAACGTGAAGAAATATGAGTGGAATGTGAAAATCCTTCTCAAACACTATTACACATCTTGTACACCACTGGTGTTTTCATTCGTATTCATATCCATCACCCATTATGGTGAAACGGTAACTTTCTCTACCATTGACGAAACTTGAGCTTTAACTGATCCGACGCTCATGATCGACTTTAACTTTTTTTTGTCTCACATGAAACGGTACCTCCATGCTAATTCTGGTAATCCCCTTTAGCAGTCATGAATATTTCTTTTACTTTTATTTTTCATCAATTAATTATTTGAATTACAAATTTACTCCTAATAAAAATCTATTTTCTTTTTTTTATATCTCAACCATTTTTATTTTATTTTTTTTACATTTTTTTTTGTTTATTTATTTATTTTACTACTATTCTTTTCTTGGAAAAACCAGACCAGTCTTTAACAAATCCAAAACAGTTACACCACTACACGGAGGAGAGAGAGATTTTAGATCTATTGAGGAGACATCAGTTTAATTCAAAACATAAATAATTTAGGAAAATTGAAAAAAAAAATTAGGAAAATATATTAGATAATCAAATTGAGATGTGATGGACAAACCCTTTTATCTGAAGGTTTGTCCATCCAGTTTACGTGTTTGCCGGTCCTACTATAGGTGGTAAATTGTTAAACTTACTTGTATATCAGTCCTATTGGAATTGCTTTTAGTAGTTTTATTTTAGTTGTTATTATGTTTTCTACTTATCTACACCATTATGGTGGTTTTATCTACTCTTTTGAGACTTATCTTCGCTTTAATGGCGGTTCTTGGTTCTTGGGTTTGGTTTTAAGATCAATAGTGATGCTCTCCAACGAAGAAATCTTTATCTTTATTCTCTCTGGTGACGGAATTTTCATTGGTCATTTCTAACCTTTAATATTTTATTGGGAAAATGGCATGAATCATATAAAATAGTGTCCATATAAGAGTGCCTATATGTCACGCCCCAACCTAATCACTTGATTGGCTAATAGGATTACAACCTAATTGAAGCATCAAATCTGGATTATTTATTTTAGGAATCATAATTACATAAACTAATCCCAAGGCAAACCCAAAGGCTCTGATATTATAAAAACGAAAAGCTCTCGAGTGAGAATATAATAATGCGTTATTTTACATATTAAAGAAAGAATACATGTAATAAAAGATCTACAACATCTCTGTATCGACAACTCTAAGCTACGAAAATGAATGTCTTCACGTTCACCATCTCTTTTGGAAACTGAAACTGAAGTGGAAACAAGTTAGCACATCGTCCCAAAGGGGTGCTCAGTGGAAACATATAACTCTCAAGTAATCACTAACAAACTCTAAAGAGATAAACAATTTAAGTACAACAATTTAGGAAAACAACGAACATAACATACACCAAACACCGATCACAACATCGAGAATATGAAATCAAGAAGAAAAGAAATAATGAAATCTCATGCTACACTTCTACAAAACGATCAAACATAACATGCACTTGAGTAATATTCCCAGATAGAATATTGTATATATAGTATCGCACATCTCGCACTACTAATAATATTGCACACCTCGCGCTACTTAAGGCAATATAAAAATACGTAAATGAATATTGCACATTTCACGTTATTAATAATATCTTACATCTCGCGCTACTCAACTTATCAAGGATCTGTAGGGATACACAGGCACTCCTCTCGGGGAAATTAAACAACGCATATCACATCTCATACTCATCCAAATGCACAAAAAACATGCTCACAGATATTAAAGACACATCATGCTTACATATGAAAAAGAACTTAATGATTACAAGAAGGTTACAGAGTTCCCACCTGTTTTGATGACAAGCCACGCCTACCTTGAAATCCACAATCCACTGGTTCATCTTTTGAACCGTTCGTTGTCAATATAGACAAACTGGTTTTGTGATTCTTCTTCAGATTAACCTCCAATCATTAATTCAACAACAACCCCTTTTAATTCGCATCAATCATCGACCCAATAAACTTATCCGACTCCAAAGAAACTCTCAGCCAGATGAAACCCTAACTTTCATTTACTGCAGTATCAAATTCTCCTCCTCCCAAGCTCGATCAGCCACAACACCATAACCTACTCCCTAGATTCAACGAATACAAGCTTTATGAACTATTCTCGAGAGATTCAATCTCAAACCGTTGAAAATGAAATCGACAGAGAGGAGAATGAGAGAAACAGAGGAGAAGAAGAAAGAAGAAGAAAAAAAGAAAGAAAGAAGAATGGTCTTATCTGCACGAAGCTGATATAATCTGATCCGAATTGCTAAAACACCCATTGATTTGGATATGGGAAGCCAGGTCGGTTTAAAGCAAAAAGACTAATTTTCCCTTCTTCCGATTCCGATGATTTCTTCTCCGTCCGGTATCCGAATGACACGCTCGAGTTTTCCATCTCGCATAACTTTTCGAGACCTATCTAACGATATTAGTTTCTTATCTAGATTATTGTTAAATTGATTTCAATTAATTAAAATTTATATTAATTAATCGAGTCATTAACGGTACAAACGTCGCTTGACTGGTCTAATCGCGTAGACGAGCTTGAGGGTCCTTACAATATAAATACCGCCAGACCCTTTGGTAACTTAGCCCTTACTTGGTTCAACTCTTCTTAGTAACATACCACTTTGTAATGAAATAAATTGCTAACAAGGCCTGCCCAGTGGCCACTACATACAACGTAAGATAGTTATTGTATCATTATGATGCATCATGTCTCCGACCGTTGGATTACGTGGAGGGGGAAATAAGAATCGATATGGTTTTGACCTTTACAGTCGAACCATATAAAATGCACCACATTTGCTTTGTGTGCAGGTAAATAACTGTGCTAGACTGTAAAGCAAAGTGAATGCCTGACCAGATTGGGGTATATTCAGATTAGCTGGGGTATACCCAATTTTAAGTGGACTCTTTTGTAGGGTTAAGGGGTGTCCAAATGGGATAAATTTACCTAAATACCCTCACCATTTTTTTTTTCTTCCCAAATTAAAAAACAATTTACTTCCCTTCCCAACCTAAAAAACACTAATTCTAATCTTCCATCCTTCTCTTTTCCTTCTCTATCATTTCATCTCAAGAAAAACTCATCGATTAGAAAGTAGCCTATTGTTTTTATCAAACTCAAATTATTCCATTCTCCTTAACGACCAATACTTTATTTTGTTGTTTGATTATCAAAATAAGGTCAACAAAAATGGAATTGTTGATTTCCAGTTACTTCCTCCGTTCCGTTTTACTTGATGTTTTAGGGGTTTTTTTATGTTTCAAAATAAATGAGTGTTTAAGCTTTTTTCCCAAATTCTCACTAATTTTCCCTTGCTTTGGAATCATATCATACCATTAATATTCATTGAAATCAGTAGATGGATAATTAATCTAATTTTTAAATCCACTCCATGGAGGATATAATACTCTATCCCAAGAAAATTACAACGGGATTCGTAATTTACACTAAATATAGGAACTAAGAACTAGGTGCTTTAAATTTTTAGGAAAATATTAATAAGGGTAGATTCGGAAAAAATTTATTCTCTATGTTATTTCTTAATCTGCGCGAAAAACTCTAGAACATCAAGTAAAATGGAACGGAGGGAGTATATAGTTGTCAGGGTATTTCTTCATCGACCTTGACGACTTTTCAAGTTTTATTTTGGTCGTCATCTTCTTGGGATGAATATCGTGGCGAATTTTCATCTCTGAAAATACATTCACAGGATCGTCACAGTATTCATCTTTACACTTTGCCGACTAGTGTTGTAGTAATTAAGACCGTCATGTTATGAAAACTTGAACCTTACCGACTAATAACCAGCATAAAACAATTTTTCTGTGCATGTTTTAGTTATTAGTCGGCATCATGATTGGGGAAACTACCTTGACGACTTAGTGTTGGTCGTCTCTTTGTGCAATAGCGACCATGACGACCAATGGTAGCTAAATTAAATCAACATTTCTCTGTGCGTGTAAGATTTTTAGTCGTCAGTGTTTAGGAATTTTCGACCTTGGCGACTAAAGAGTAGTCGGAAGGTTATGGAATTAATACCTTTCCGGTTATGGAAAGTCGTTATCTTCTGGTTTGGTGGAGCATGAAAAGACGATGGTACCCAAATACACCACAATATTTTATTTATCAACTTGTAAGTCCTCTGCCGAATGTGATCTTCTATACAAAGTTGAGACAATACGACGATTCGGTTCACACTTCGTGTGATTGTCTATGGATACGAGATCGAGACAATAAAACAACAAGATAACTTGTGTGATTGACTATGGATACAAGATCGAGACAATACTACAACAAATTGTGTTACTTTATAATAGGTTTGGTAATAACCAAAACTCTATAGGATCACTATCAAGTATTACGGAGTTAACGTATATGTGTATTTTTCTTTATTATAATGAACAATTATAATGCGGAAATCGAAGTAAAAGATATAGCAAGATTTTGAGAAAAACCCCAGGACCTAGTCTAGTTTTGAATACTCTCAGAATTAAGCCGCTATACAGAATCTAATACCATTTTCATATAGTTGGGACCAAGCAGACTACCCCTAGCTACTTAGTTCCCTTAGTATCCCCGCGCCTTCGACTTCTAGAGTCACGCACGTGAATAACAAGTCCTTTGGATCGTATTCCAAACATCAAAGGAAGAATATGTTTAGTAACCACTCTAATAAATCTTGCTACAAGATTTATATAAGTTGTTAACGAAGGCTCTTCCATTTAATCTAATAAACTCCTTTGTTTGGTTAGATCAATCTAACTTTAACTACCGAAATAGTCAAGTATAGACTCAATCAATATAAGTCTCAAATAGAAATATAGAGAATGCCGATCTCAGGCAACTAAAAGATAAACTGATTCTAGTTGGATCCCAGCCGATCAAGACTTGTGCACACAATTCACAAGATACGAAAACTAATAAGAAATCTTCTTTGTCTTCAAATATTGTTTTACCTTTAAAACCTGCACAACACCACTTGAATCTATTGTGATCAATCACGCATAGAACGGAGTCTGTTAACAATGGATTATCACAAGATGTTTTTAGATTTAACAACAGTTCTAAAGATCCCGTCGATACTCTGATCTAGTTTGAGTGAATCTTATATCAGAAGAGAAGATTCTCAAGCATAAACAAACTAAGTGCAATCAAAGTTTCGACAACCGCTAGTCAATCAAATCAATCGAAAACTAATAACACTGTAATTATCTAGTTTCCCACCAATAGTACTCGTAGAGCTTCTTGATCCCACAAAAGTCTTTAAACGAGCGGCCATAAGAGATTTTACCTAATTAGGATACTTTCCTCTCCGAATAGACGAATCCACCAGAAACAAAAATATTTGAAGTTTACCTGACTCTTATGATAGTTTGTTAGAAATGAAAACTTAGGTATTTATAGACCAAGGATGTTTGGACACCAAGGAATTCTCAAAACCGAAAGTATTCTCAAGATATGCAATGAATGCCAAATTCGGTTTTCCTAATTCCAATAAATTCTTGTCCTATATTTCCAAAATCTCTCAATACAAAATCTCCAATTAGTACATGCACATTACTAATTTTTATTCTCTAGAGTTATGTATTAATTGCTGGTAATTAAAGCATATAAAACCAAAAACCTTAATTAAAAGATTCTTAATTTATTTTGGCACAGGATCACCTTGAGTACCAAGGAATATCTTTGAACAATAAAAGAAGAGTTACTGCTCGTGTTCAAAGTATGTTGACATCTTTTCACTGAAAATCCTTATTTCATATTTACATGGATTTGCATTCTTAGAATCGGTTATACCACACTTTCGAACAAATTTATAATTGGTTTGCGTGTATTCCAAGACTACTATGTGATTGATCATATCAAATCACATACATGGGTTCAATTGGTTATACCAATCACTAGGATCGGTATACCTAAAAATGGAATTACTTGTGATCAGTCACACCAGTCACTAGGATCGGTTACACCAGTTACAAGGTGTTTATGGGTGAAAACTATCTCTGTCGGTTTTGGTAATTTGGGGTGTGTGGATGAGAAATGAGTTTAAACCTTAAACAAATGCACTACACGGGAGTGCTTGTAGATTCGAGAAATCAATCTGTGCAAATCCGGCCTAAACCAAGAAATGGCCATTCCAGACTTGTTTCGGTCACAAAGTGAAGGAGATGGGGTTGATCTTAGGGAGGGAAGCGAAGAAGGTGTTGAGATTGTGAAGGTGTTGGCTATGTATGACTTGTATCAGAAAGCTGAACTAGCTTGTAGGATGTAATCTATCAGTTCCGGTGTTTGAATACGATGGTATCAACACTTGCCTCTGTTGTCTGGACTTGTTCTCCGTTGTTTTTGGAAATAGGGAGGAGAACCAATTTATACAAGTCATTTGAGCCTTATTCACGTCTCTCGTGAGAAGTGGAGGAAGTGGAGTGATGGAGTAGTGGAGTTGTGTGTTGGTGTTACACGACCAGTCTTGCCCACTTCTCCTGTCATATCTAACCGTCCATGACTTCCTGACACGTTCTTGTGATGGCGTGTTGCACGCTGCACGCTGTAAACCGCCAGACCAATACCCCAGTATGTATCCCCCAGTTTGTGACATGATTGATGTCTCGAGTGTGTGGATCGTGGGACCCACAGAAAGTAGCATGTAATGCTAGAATAAATAACTAAGTTATTTAGGAAGTCGATACTTGTGAAGTATCGTGTGTATTCTATGCGAGTCGCATCAAGTATATTCAAAGATGTATGAAGCATCGCTATTTTTAAGGCTTAACGGAGTAAGTCACGAATTTAAGCGTCTTAAAATAGCATCATGTCCAGCCATCTTCGAGTGATCGTTTGGAGGCTATACAGGCAAGCCCAGATTTGGCCGATCACCTCATGTGGAAGAGTGGTGGACGGTGATCGTGATGATGCCTTGCTGTTCTCTTAACTCCTAACCAGGTCTGCTTGACCAAGATGGTAGAGTTGGACGGAAGAGATGATCTGTGACACTCATCTGTGACCGTTGATGAAGTTTTAGGGCTTTTGAAGAGGTGCGCAGGCATCACTCTTCAGCTTGATCGAAACCAAGCATGGGAGGTGTTTTGGAAAGGACCGACCAGGCATGCGTGTAGATGGCATGCCGGTGCACACGTCCGTACCTCACTGTCCCATGAAGGTGCGATCTAGGCCACTCAATTTGATCGGCAAAGAGGAGCGGTTGAGATCGATTTGCAACAGAAATCTGGTGCCGCAAAAGCCGCGCATCATGCCCACTTTGGGCGCGCGTTTCAAGACGACCAAGCCTGGTCAGTTCCAGCCGATTGATTCGGCGTGTGGGTGGTAGGATGGTGTTCACGCCTTTACTTCATTGCCTTATAGAAACGTGATTTAAGCCACTCAATTTGTCCGGAGAAGTTGAGTGGTCGAGATCAGTTTACGATTAGGAGGTGCGACCACGCCTGGTTTGGGTGTGCGAATCGAGGTGTACATCAAAGTTTGGTCTTGGCCGATCGGGTGTGGAGATAGGTGGGCCCGCGGTGATCTTGTTGATACTTACCGGACCTGCTTAGGCTATTCCTGGACCCTTCATCCGAGCAGGAAAAAAGGGACGCTCGTGATCGCGACACAAAACCTAATCAGATTTTGCCGGCCGTGTGTCATACCCAGTTTGGGATGCACGAATCAAGACGACCAACCATAGTTGGTCCTGACCGATCAGTCAGGTATGTAGGCAGGCCTACGGTGTTTGTGTTGACATGCTTTGGGCCCTTTGAATCTACATCTACACCCTACATCTATGTCTGCGAAGATGGATGGTTGAGACTGTTTTGCGATACATGTAATGTGCCGCAAACCCTAATTTAGGGTTTTCCGTCCATACTGGTTTGGTTTGGACGGTTTGGCAAACTATGCCACCGTTTTGGGGAGTCCGACCATGCGGGCCCGCGTTCGGTTGGTGGTGAATATTCCAATACCTGCTTGGGGTCATGGATTTAATCTAAGCCATCCAATCATGCTGGTGAGGTTGGATGGTCGTGATCGTTTCGAGACCGATATGGTCGGGCCTCGGGTTCAAACATTCTCAATCGGGCTAGTATAACACACCGAGAGTTGTAGCCTGTATGGGTATTTTGTACATGTTTGATTATTAATGCTTGGAGATTCGTGTTGCTCTGCTGAGAACAACACTCAGTCATCATGCCACACCGGTAATGAGTACAGGAAATACAAGGCTGGTCATGCATTAATTAATAATGTTGTAAATTCACAGAATACTGGGATTGTTGCCACATGCTCTATTCTAGGTGAATTAGTAAAGTGAAGAAGTATTCATCACTTATCAATGGCTTTATCTTTTGCAAGATGTTAGCGTATAATTTTGGCTTTTACAATTTTATCCTAAAATGAAAATCCACCATCAACATTAAGTCTCATGCCTAGCACATAATGGTTATGCTATTGTGGGGTAGGCATAAGATGGTGACAAGTTTGTATACATGAATGACCAAGCTAAGGTGAATATACATTTACCGCGTAGGTCGACATCGTGAGGTGTTGTCCCAGAACTGGTCGGTCCTGATTAGGATGGTGGAAGGAGCAGGGCTTGATCTGGCGAGCCTCTTTGGTTCCCTCTGCACTATCTGGACAGAGCTTGGCCCATTTCTTGGACTAGGTGCACTCCCCTTCGTTACACGGCAGCTTTCCTCAGATATATTCGATAAGCATCATTGATCGTTATCTTGAATCGGTAGCTTTTATAGGTGGCAAGTAGAGACTCCTTTTCTCCTGGGATTCTGTTGACTTGCTAGATTATAAAGAAAACTCTAAGGATTCTTCTCATCACGTAGTCATTCCTTTTGTATCTCAGGTATTGCTCTGTACTCATCTTATCTTCTGACTGATGATGATGATACACATATTTTTGTGTGCTCATAACTTCTTCTTCTTTGCAGCTTACCATGGAAGCAGCCGGCGATGATCATTCTGTAACTTCCCCAGAAAAAAGTTTCGAAGTTGACAAACCCAAAATTAATGTGCATGAAGAGGTAATGGCTAAAATTGACTTCCCACTTCGTGAAGTTGGTCGTGCCATACGGGGGATGTCCATTCTGCACCTGCGTATTGCCAGGGGACGCATATGTGCCCTTTCAGCTGCGATCGACATGGAAGAACGGTGGAGGCATGAGGAAGCGTTGCGAGCACCAGTAAGCGCAAGGGCAGAAAGATTTGTAGCGCGGTTAAAGAGGCGGAGAGGAGCATAAACGGCCTCCGGATGAGATAAACGTGATTATCCAATCCAGGATGGTGTGATAATCCTTGATTCTGACACGGATCTACCTGAGTGTTCGAAGGCAATCATCGCAAACCCTGATGTTGCTGTGGGCTTTGAGGAAGACTTGGAAGCTGTTCCTGCCGATGATGTTAAGACGGAGATCGTTGCTGCGGAAACATCTGAAGCGGAAGCTGAGGCTCTGAAGGGAGAAGCGGTAGCAGGTGATGGCGTTGAAGCAGGACCCGGCAGTGGTGCAGGCGCGGTTATTCTTCTTGACGGCTAAACTTTTTTGTTTTTTTTTTCTTCTTTTTTTTTCAAGTGTATTCCCGTAATTTTTGAACCTCTTTCTTGTACTCAGTGGCGGCTGAGTTCAAGATCTTTTCTTCTGTTTGCTTACCATTGAATAAAGGTTTATGTCATAACCCCTCATTAAGATTGCATCTGTATGTGCTCCTGACGTGAGATCTCTTTGGTCTTGCTGGGGCAGATGGCTCAAATCACTTTCTTTTTGTGCACACATTTTATTACCTTCTTCCCATGAGATGCTTGCTTAGGGTTCCCTTCCTTGCTCTAGTGGGTCGATTTAGGCTGACTCAGGACTTTGTGTTTTTAGGGGTAGAGAGGTTCTCAGATGGAAATAACGCTTCAATTAAATTGAAAATTGAAAATTGAAAATTGAAACCCTAACTATGAATGCAAGTATTGTAATCATTTTCTGGAGGAATTCCAAATATGACATGAAATTGTAAAAGGGAACACGCCGGAGGAAATAGCACAACGTTTTGAAGTGTGGAGGACGCTGGAAAGTGGTAGCACAACGTCTTAAGTTCGGTAGGGTTTGAGCCATTGTGAGTATTGTATTACACACAAATAATACATGCATACACATACCATATACTAACAAAGATATGCATGCCTTTCGCAATATAAATATATTTATGAAAAAATAATGAATACAAGAGAGTTCGTTATCAATTCCCACCTCTTTTGATGACAAGCTCGCATACCTTGAGATCCATAATCCACTGGTTCGTTCTTTAGATCGTTCGTTGTTAATAAAGATTAACTGTTAATCACACAAGAACTCTAAAGATTAGCCAAAAGGCTCATACAAGGCTCATAAAACAATCTCATACAATTCTCTAGTTAAAGACTAAGTGAACTATCTAGTTTATCAGCGTTGATGAGCTTGCAGTAGCCGCCTAGGATAACATCTTCTACCAAGTACGGTTCATCTTCTTTTTCGGTGGGTGAGTCAGGTGGAGTGGTCATTTTTACCGTCATGTTCCCAACCTTGAATGCAGTCGTCTTCGTCACCGGATCTCCAATTCCGAATGGGTTTGGGCGTGCAGATATCCGGACCTTGGCCTTATCGTCCTTGACCAAGACAGCCTCTACGCTCTTGATAAAACATTTGAAAGGGCCGGCTTCCCATTCACATCTCTTAGCCGGGGTTGGTTTGTTGGTCGGAGCTAGTCCCCAGGACTTATCAGAGTGAGGAGTGATCGGTTGCAAGAAGGGTTGCGTGATGAGACTTACTTGAGCTCGGAACCTCTTAATGTATGCTGATGGGCTCTCTCTAGGAAGTTGTGTCACATTGACAAGCTGCAGGTGCGGCAACGGATGGCCTTCAGGTCCAGACGGCTTGTTGGAGATCCTTTCAGGTGTTGTAATCGGTAGAGGGCAAACTCCCAGTGTTGTCTTGTTATCGTGTACCCAAGAGCGTCCTAGGATCATGTCGTAATTCGGATGCTCTTTGACTATGTAGAAATTTGCTTGTGTCGAGGCATCGCCCAATTTTACTTCAAGATCAATGTATCCATATGCATCTCTGAGTTCTCCATCTGGAGTCTTAATCCCAATTGGGTTGCGAGTAGCCTCCTGTTTTGAAATCTTTGCTGCTTTTAAGGTCTGGAGAGTGATGATGTTGAATTCAGAGGCCGTATCGATCAATGTGTTATCGAACTCGATATCCTTCAAACGGGCAACGGTTAAGAGTCCCCAATTTCCCTTGCTTGCATCTTCCAAAGAAGGACCGAGGTTTCGCTTCCTCTTCCGTCTGCAAACGTTTGCCTGAGACAACACGGTTGAGGGCTGCAAATATGTCCTGACGCTGTACTTTGGAGAAGTACAAGATCTCGCATAAATGTTCCATCATAGATTGTACAGTCTTGCGAATAGAATCCCTAGAAATCATGCAATTCCTGACAGGAAGAGGGTCTCTACGAACACCTTCGTTTCCAAGCTGGAGTTCTCCTGTCTCTATCTTTTCTCTGAAGATCTATTTCAGCCTGTTGCAGTCTTTGGTTGGATGGTGAACGAACCTATGGTAGCGACATTACTTAGGATCCACCATATCTTTCTCAGTTGGTGGACGTCTGATAGGAGGCAGCTTGATGGCGTCGTCTTGAATCCACGCCTCCAAGAGTTCCACTACTTCTATCATGGGGAATGGGAAACCTGCATCTTCGGTGTCTTGTGCATGAGTCTTGCCCGCTCCCTTTTGAGAAGAATTCATGTGTGCTGGAGACGCACGCTTGGGTTGTTGTTCTATTGCTGAAGCTTTCCTTTTTCCTCCTTCGCCAACCACGCTCCCAGAAGGACCAGTGTTGTATTGTTTGTTTGTGAGACGCATGCTTCCTCGACTTTCACGTGGATCTTCGTTTCGAACAACCCTGGTTCTTTCTAGCAATGCTGGGGCAGTTGTAGCCGAACGTTTGGCAGCTTCATGGAGTTCGGAGAACGTTTGAAAGCCCATATTCTCTAGTAAAGCGTGGTCCACCAACTGGCATTCAGTGATGTTCGGATCATGACAGTCTAGTGCTTGAGTTCTGAACCTCTTAACGAAGTCGTTCGGATGCTCGTTGTTCCGCTGAGAGACTCTCCCTAGATCTGAAAAGGTGATCTGCTCGGATACGAAAAAATACTTTCTGTAGAAAGCACCGACCATCTCCCCCCAATTGGATATCTTTGTCGGGTGCGATGTTGTTATACCAGTGTACGCTCTTCCCGTAAGTGATTTCGAGAATTCTCTCAAAGTGAGAACATGATTGTACTCATGCTCCCCAAGGATTCCAAAATCGAGAAACGTGTTCACGAGCGTTACCGGTACCATCGTAGAGGGAGAACGAGGAGAGGTGTATCCTCTTGGAAGAGGGATTCGTTGCATATCTTGAGGGTACGACGGCTGATGTTGGTGTGCATCCATCAGATTTCCTTTGCCTCGGTTTTGGAGAAGTCGTTCCAGGTCCTCACGTGTGATGAAGTTGGATGGCTGGTCCCTCTCTCTTGGGCGTTCAGGAGCAACACGAGTTTCTTCACTCATGTGGGTCCGAGTGGAAACGCCTGCTCCGGGTGTATTGAAGGCATCTCTTGCTGGCTCCAAGGGTTGCCGTGAATCTTGTGGAAATCGTTCGATTAAAGTTTTAAGGAAAGTGAGTACCTCTTTCTGAGTTGCGGCCATATCCGTTTGAGTCTTAGCAAGAATCTCCTGCTTCTCCATCAAGTCTGCAATGGTAATGGGCGGTGGTCCTCCTCTCGTCCCTCCGGCTCCTCGTCCTGATGAAGGAATGAAAGTTGTTTCTCTGGTGACCACTGGAGGAGTTACACTTGAGGAGATGCCGGGATTCGCGGCTGCTCTGGATCTGGTGATGGGAGGCGTTACACCTACTGGAATGTCCCCTGCTCCGCTAGCGTTGGGATAGAAGTGACGGCTCCAAGAGATGTATTGACCACGCTAGCTCCACTGGCAGGTACATCGACACTGGGAGTGTTATCCATACTAGCTCCATCAGGATTGATTGCTGATCCAGACCTGAGCTCTACCATCTTGAAATGAATTGTTAATTGAATTGGTTCTAAGATCTACCCTTTTTTGAAATTGATGAAATTGAATCGGATTTCGAAAAAATTGACTTTACAACCGAGAGATTAACCTCCCGCTGTGGTCGTGACCGGTTGTCAGCCGACACAAATATAATTTAAACTTTCTTACTACTCAAAATATATAATGAAGCAATGGCAAGAAAGGATCGTTCCCACAGAGAGGTCTTGGTTGTCAAATTGTTTCGGTTCCCTATGAATAACACCGGGGGTCTTGTGATTTTTATATAATAAACTAAATAAAAGCAAACAATAAAAAGTAAACACGCAAATCAAGGATGAGAAAGTATTGGTCATGGATTTCGTTTTCATTCACAAACATGTTTTCAACACAATAACTAGAATTGATATTTTAATCTCAACTTTTATCAAAGGCCCTAGAATACCTTGATCGCAAGAATATCCCGCTAATCTCCTCTTGTCATCAACAAACACATTAAAAGATGCGAATATGAATTCTATCTAAAAGAACAACCTAACGTGTAAAAGCACTAATCAAGTTTAATTCCCTAGATGCATTAAGTTCTATGAAATCAGGCCAATCAAAGCAATCGAACGTGTAAAAGCACTAATCCGATTTAACAAAGGTTATGGTTCACATAAGATCATAAGAATATATCACTACAAACTATAATCATATTTATGCTACTTCAAATCAGGAATTATCACTTTTGCGTATAATAACCCTAATCTAGCAAAAGACATGCATGTGAGTTCTACCAATTTGCAACTTGACAAAACAAACATTCAATCATATGACAATATTAATGGTGAATCATAAACGATAATATGAGAGAAAACTAATTTATTGAACAAAAACTCATGTTTGGAAATCCAACTAATCCATAACCAAAAGAAAACTCTAGCTCATATTCATGGAGTTCATAACAAGAAGAAAGAGAAAAGACTTCATGGTTTCTAAACCCTAGAAAACAAAGTAGAGGCCAAAAGATAAGATAAAGAGATATGATAAAAATAAATAAAAGAGAACCCCCAAAAGTTGTAGAATTCTTCTTTTTATAGCTTTTTCTCTCTTCCAAAACTAGGTCAAGTCCCATAAGTCCAATAGATAGAAGTCCACCAAGCCCATATGTGAGGAAAACCCATGTGAAAATATGTCCCAAAAGAGGTCGCCGGAAAACTGGTATTATGGCCGAAAATCGGCAGAAATCCGGCACCGGAAAGTAGCTCAGGTGACCGGCAAAGTCCACCCGGTCACCAGTCAACGAGTCAGCTCGGGTCAACTCGGTCAGACCGAGTCAAATGAGTCAGAGTCTGGATCATCTATCTGACTCGGTTAAGTTGGCTAGGCCGGGCCATTGCACAGGCCATATCTTCTGCAGCACTATCATTGTGCTTCACCAACTCATATCCAACCATGATGGTTGTTCATTTCCTTCTCATTAAATTCTGCAGCTCATAGCTGTCTTCCTTCCATGGAACTCAGTTCTAACAGCTTCAGAACAATTCAACTCATTCATCCATCAGTTCTCCCCTGTGTAATTCAATCTTCTTCTGCTTCTGTTGCTATCAGAATCACCATATTCACTTCAACCAACATCATCACCATCTTGAATAATCAAACCCCAATACAATCCAAAACCCTTATAATCTGCTGCCATATCTCCATCCCTCTCAAGCCTCCAGTTCCAGCTCATAACCAGTCACAATTCCAACAACACCATAATCTCTCATTTCACCATCTGAGCTTCATTGTCACCACCAATCAATCCTGCACATAATTAAGCTTCATACAGCCACCAGAATCAACTTTATTTCAAGCCTTTTCAGACATGGCATCTGCAATCGCTTCAACTCCGAGCAACAATCATTACCTGCATTTCACATACAACCTAGCTTCTCAATCTTCCCTGCATTGCACATGGCAGCAACTCCGTCCCATTTAACAATACTTCTTTGCATCTAATTGTGGTTGCATATACCCAGCCATCACCTTATTCCTTGTCTATGTTCTAATCATCTCAACCCATTGGAGGTATAACTCTACCAACATCACTCAATCACAGACTTCACAAGCTCTCCCTGCATCTTCTTCATATTACGGACATCACCAGCTCGAACTAACCACAACAGCCTACATCCCTGTATTATTTTCAAACTTCTCCATCCATCGCAACAACCACCAGTCTTCACCTCCAAATCTGCTGCAATGTAAACTACAGCCAACCCCAGAAATCACCAACACTCCACTCTGTCATCCCATCGCTTCAGCCTAGCCTCGGTTCAACTCCATTGTCACACCCATTATCTCATACATTCAGCCTCTCAAGCCAATACAAGATAGCATTGCTCTATCATTTAGCCATTTGCCCAGGCACCTTGTGATTCCAGCTCTTCAGTTCAAACCACTATTTGAACAACCACATACCCTTTCTGCTTAATCTCAGCTCTTGCATCCTTATCACAGCACCAGCTTCACTGCCATCAGGCCACAATCACCACACCCAGCACAAACACCACCAGTGCCTACAGCTCTGCACAGCCTCCATCTCCGAGTCCATCCATCACTGCTACCAGCTACCAACAACACCTGTAGCTTCATACACAGCACCACCAGTGCCTACAGCTCTGCAATTGCAGAAGCAGCTCAAACCAATTACCCCATCTCCCAGCAGTTGTTCCTTGGCTCAATCCAAACTCAACAAACTCCTCAAGCACAACTGCAGCAGCATTTTCACCATTTCCTGCAATACCTTACACCCTGTAACAGTGGCAGCACCATCATTACCAGCTGCATTCTCTATAGCTCAGATAATCTATGCAATCTCAGCTTAAGGCCTTCCAAGAACCAACTGTTCTAGATGTGGCATCCATATGCCCATATGTTATCAGTTCATACCCATACAACACAGACCCAAGCGTCATCAAACCAACTCGAACCAGCTTGAACTGCAACAAATCCATTAATGTCTTCTCGACTCAAACTTAACTCCCAGAACCCATCTTCTTCTTTAACAGAGACTACAATCAAAACCCTCTTCGTATCAGCATCTCTTTTATGACATTCCTGGTAATTTCTCCTCTTACCCATCGATCTGAACCATCAATACCTACAACATCAGCTCTAATCCATAGATTCATATCAATTCCTCCATATTCGTACAGATTCAAACCCTCATTTTTCTCTGGATCTTCTCGTCACCATTTCGTTTCTTTCTCGCAATGATTGAAAACTCTCATCTCAACTCATCTCGTGTTCTTCTCACAAACCCTTGCTCTTTATACCAAAATCACCTCCCAATTCTTTCGGAATCAACAGCCACAACCCATCTGTTCTTCATAAATTTGTGATTCAAATCCATTTCAATCTCTCGCCCACTTTGTGGTTCGACTAGTAATCCATGCCTGCTTCAATTTCTTTTCTTAATTTCTCGGAATGTTTCGATCCGGAATTAACAGCGCAGCCACTGCTGTTATTTCGTTCTTTCTCAATTTCTGATTTTAGGTTTGCAAATGATTGAGAGGAGATATTTCTCAATTTAGGGGTGGACGGATACTTACACCCAATGATAATTACACCCTCTGATAAATGATAAGGGATACCCTGAATGACAACCCCTTAACTACAGCTGGCTGCCTTTAATCATGCCTCCAAAAGAGAGTTGCCCCTTAACCTTAACTGGGCTCCAGATAGTGTTCCCCCGTGAAATGACAATTTTTCCTTTTCTGTTCAAATTGGGTGATTTCTTCTTGTTTTCCTCCGTATGACTCCAAAGTACCTAATAACTCAAAAACACACGTAAAACGCACAATCTACAAGAAAACATAGCAGAGAAAGCATAAACAATAGATAGTAAATAAGGTGTATTCTACACCCTATCAAATTCCCCAACACTTAGACTTTGCTAGTCCTCGAGCAAATCAAACCAAACAATTCTAAAGCATACATACAACTCTGTGTCGTCGAGGCTACGACCACTTTTAGCATAAATAACAAGCCTTTAAACCCATAGGTGTCCCTAGTGGACGAGTTATAGTCTCGTGAGGGTTTACTAGAGATATACCCACAAAACCTATTTTTCCAACTTACTAGTTCTCCGAAATGATAGCATCCAACGCGCTAAGAAGACATAGAGATTCTGCACACTAGTAATAAGAAGTTATACACATAAATGAACACAATCTCATCCTTAAAAGTTGAGAGAGAAGTAACCATCCCTTATCGAAAGAAATTCGGGTTCGGAGTGATCAAAAGTCTCGACTCTGCCTCACAAGAAAGGGTTTTATGAAGTTGCTCTCAATAATAAACAGCTTTTTTATGGGTCACACATGTGTCCAGGTTGGAATGAAGAGAGAATCCTGCGACACGATGAATGGTAGGAAGGCAAAACCCTCCGAATTGTTTTGAAAACCCACATCTTTTAATATTTTGAAAACCCATTTTTCTGACGATCTCTAAGAAAGGAAATCAATCACTTAACGAAGGTGGGAATATGCTTACTTACCTCGTTATCCGTTCGACGTGCAGCTAGCACCACTCTCACAGCATCCATAGAAACGTCTTCGGTCTTCTATCGGTGTCTTCATCTTCGTAGAATCTTGACAATGTAATTCTTTCATCTAATTCCTTGTTGCTTGAAACTTCTTTGTAGATATTCCTTCTTCCATTGGCTTTATTGAAAGAATACAAAACTAAAAACGAACTATACAAACCCAAAATATAATGCAATGCATTTTTCTTATCTCTCTTTTTTTTTCTCTTTTTTTTTTTTACTTTTTTTTTTTGTTTCATTTTTTTTATTGAGACAAGAAAAATAAAACAAATACAAAATAAAAACGAAATAAAACAATAAAACTAGTAATGAACCTAATTTTTTTTTATTTTTTTTCTTTTAACTTTTTTTTTCCTTTTCTTTTTTTTCCTGTTTTTTTTCTTTTTTCTTTTTTTTTTTTGAGACAAGAGAAAGTAAAATACAAATAAAATAAAAATGTAAGTACAAAGGCCATGGTGTAAGTACTTTACCGCTTGATTCTTCACAACTTATATGTCTTGATATCATAAACTTCTCGAACTCTCATCCTTGATAATTTTCACTCTTGTACAATAGTCTTCAACTTATAAAAATTCTGCTCCTTGTTTTGTTGCTTTACTTGAATCTGAAATCTGCTCAATTCTGTACCGTTGCTTGTAAACCATGAACGTGTTCAACTTTCCTTCAAATTTGTGATGCTCCTCTTGTTGATGATGATGGTGTTTCTATGGACCTGTTGGTGTAGAGAGAGATAAGGTGGATGGTGCTAACTGCGAACAAGATTACAAGTGGTATGTAAGTTAGCAATTCGATGTCACCATCATGGTTGATAAAAATAGCACTCAAGAGATCAAAATAGTGCTTCTATGGTGGGAGGTTGGACAACTCACCATTCTGCCCGGAATTTATGTACGGTGACACACACTCTAAAAGCACATATTTAGACAGGTACAAAGAATTGAAGGTCGGTGCCTCACATTATGTAACATGGGTAGTCTCCACCATAGGGGACCACTACTCTAATACCGAATTCAGTCTGCACCTTATTTGCCACTGGCATGGTTAAATCCAACTTTAACTCTCATACAAGTAAGAAACCCGATCATGTTCTCTGTCATCTCTAAGTTCAGTCACTCTTATGAGATTCTCGATGTAATCTTAGCGACATGTATACTATGTGACTCTAAACTAACTACAAGTTGGAGTTTTTATTCACTATTTTACACAAAAGTTGAAAAATTTGAAAAATTTACAACGCAAATGCTTAACCAATCCCCCACACTTAAACTTTACATTGTCCTCAATGTAAATTGAATCGTCCAAAGAAAGTCAAGGTGGGAAATCGTATAATAATATGCGATAAGAAAAAGTAAAAACAAGAAAAGAAAAATAAAAGATAAGAGATACAAAACCTATGGGTTGCCTCCCATTTAGCGCTTGGTTTAAAGTCGTCAGCCCGACTATATCCTTGCAAGTTTCATTCCCCATATACCAACAATCTGAAAAGTTGGGGATCCTTCCATGTAACCTGTTTTGGAAACACTAGCTTCACATAAATATTAGTAATATAAAATAGAAACGAAGCTATCAACCGATAAAAACTTCCCCCACACTTATTCTTGTCCACACTTGGAAGTGTATAAAGAATATAGAAGTCGGGTACTTCCACGGTTTCTTGTTCCAAAACCTGCATAGTTTGAGAATCAAGTATCTCTAATGGAGGATATCGCGAAACAAAATTCTCGAAGCACATACATTCAAACCAATAAGAGGTAAAGGAGAAGAAACAATAGGCAACGAGTTAGACAAACCTTGCACAATTTCTTGTATCACGGAATCCTCTTCATCCTTGAAAAACTCAAGTGAATTATTCACCTCTTGTATATCATGGTCCTCTATCAAACCTTGCAACCATTCTTCGTCCGTTTCTTCCTTAACCAAAGTTTCGACATAAACATCATCATTACAATCATATGCAAGCTCAATTGGGTCTTCCACAATAGTGGTCATAACGGTCTCATTCTCAACACACTCCTTTTTGTTGTAAGGCACATACTCTTTTGCGGATCCAAATTTTATTATAAGAAACTTTTTTAGAACACTCGAAAATGCATCATCCTCAAGCTCCGCCCTTTGAATAGGCTCTTGATCATTATTAAGATCAATGCTCGAGTAATCTACACAAGTTTCAACATATTCCTCTTCGTCTTCACCTTGATCGCAAAAATACTCCATTGTACACTCCTCGGGGATGTCACCATGAGTTGGTTCAAGCAATGTATCATAATCACCCTCACTATCATAGTCAACATAAGATTGGTCCTCGCTGAATTTAGTGTGGCTAATCTCGAACTCATCCTTTTGAATAGGTGAATGATCATTATTACGATCAAGAGTTGAGTTAACTACACAATTATCAACGAAAGTCCCCAAAGGTTCGCCTTTTTCAACATTAGCATCAATCAAATATTCATCACAAACCATATGCACATTAGAATTATCCATATCTTCCTTGCATTGATCAATGCCTATTCGCAAGCTAGCAATACCTTCACGAAGTTCTTGGAGTTGCTCGTCTCAGAGTCTCTTTTGCTTTTTGAAATTCTTCTTGTAAAAAGTTGGAAACTGTGTCTAGAAAGTTAGAGACTTTTTTTTCACGAGCATAAGAGTCCTCCCATCCTTGTGGTTGTTCACATATATACCCGCCATAAGGTTGTTGAGGAAAACCATAAGGTTCCATGGAATATTGGTCATAACCAATGAATTGGTTTTGATTATACTCCTGGAATTGGTAGTTGTCATATTGTTGAGGTTGTTGAAAACCGTATCCATTGTTCCAATATGCTCCGTCCATAGTAAGTACCTGAAACAAGAGTTCTCAAAACTATGTCAAAACCAGAAAATAAGAAAAACTAAAAATAAAACTAAAAACAAAAAAGAAACCAAAAACAAGTGACAACCGCTGCCTTCCCGGCAACGGCGCCAAAATTTGACCGGTTGTCAGCCGACACAAATATAATTTAAACTTTCTTACTACTCAAAATATATAATGAAGCAAGGGCAAGAAAGGATCATTCCCACAGAGAGGTTTTGGTTGTCAAATTGTTTCGGTTCCCTATGAATAACACCGGGGGTCTTGTGATTTTTATATAATAAACTAAATAAAAGCAAACAATAAAAAGTAAACACGCAAATCAAGGATGAGAAAGTATTGGTCATGGATTTCGTTTTCATTCACAAACATGTTTTCAACACAATAACTAGAACTGATATTTTAATCTCAACTTTTATCAAAGGCCCTAGAATACCTTGATCGCAAGAATATCCCGCTAATCTCCTCTTGTCATCAACAAACACATTAAAAGATGCGAATATGAATTCTATCTAAAAGAACAACCTAACGTGTAAAAGTACTAATCAAGTTTAATTCCCTAGATGCATTAAGTTCTATGAAATCAGGCCAATCAAAGCAATCGAACGTGTAAAAGCACTAATCCGATTTAACAAAGGTTATAGTTCACATAAGATCATAAGAATATACCACTACAAACTATAATCATATTTATGCTACTTCAAATCAGGAATTATCACTTTTGCGTATAATAACCCTAATCTAGCAAAGACATGCATGTGAGTTCTACCAATTTGCAACTTGACAAAACAAACATTCAATCATATGACAATATAATGGTGAATCATAAACGATAATATGAGAGAAAACTAATTTATTGAACAAAAACTCATGTTTGGAAATCCAACTAATCCATAACCAAAAGAAAACTCTAGCTCATATTCATGGAGTTCATAACAAGAAGAAAGAGAAAAGACTTCATGGTTTCTAAACCCTAGAAAACAAAGTAGATGCCAAAAGATAAGATAAAGAGATATGATAAAAAAAAAAAAAAAAAAAAAAAGAGCCTCCAAAAGTTGTAGAATTTTTCTTTTTATAGCTTTTTCTCTCTTCCAAAACTAGGTCAAGTCCCACAAGTCCAATAGATAGAAGTCCACCAAGCCCATGTGTGAGGAAAACCCATGTGAAAATATGTCCCAAAAGAGGTGGCCGGAAAACTGGTATTATGGCCGGAAATCGGCCGGAATCCGGCACCGGAAAGTAGCTCAGGTGACCGGCAAAGTCCACCTGGTCACCAGTCAACGAGGCAGCTCGGGTCAACTCGGGTCAACTCGGTCAGACCGAGTCAAATGAGTCAGAGTCTGGATCATCTATCTGACTCGGTTAAGTTGGCTAGGCCAGGCCATTGCACAGGCCATATCTTCTGCTGCACTATCATTGTGCTTCACCAGCTCATATCCAACCATGATGGCTGTTCATTTCCTTCTCATTAAATTCTGCAGCTCATAGCTGTCTTCCTTCCATGGAACTCAGTTCTAACAGCTTCAGAACAATTCAACTCATTCATCTATCAGTTCTCCCCTGTGTAATTCAATCTTCTTTTGCTTCTGTTGCTATCAGAATCACCATCTTCACTTCAACCAACAGCATCACCATCTTGAATAATCAAACCCCAATACAATCCAAAACCCTTATAATCACGCCATATCTCCATCCCTCTCAAGCCTCCCGAGTTCCACTCATAACCAGTCCACAATTCCAACAACACCATAATCTCTCATTTCACCATCCGAGCTTCATTGTCACCACCAATCAATCCCACGCACATAATTAAGCTTCATACAACCTTTGAGAATCAACTTTATTTCAAGCCTTTTCAGACCTGGCATCTGCAATCGCTTCAACTCCGAGCAACAATCATTACCTGCATTTCACATACAACCTAGCTTCTCAATCTTCCCTGCATTGCACATGGCAGCAACTCCGTCCCATTTAACAATACTTCTTTGCATCTAATTGTGGTTGCATATACCCAGCCATCACCTTATTCCTTGTCTATGTTCTAATCATCTCAACCCATTGGAGGTATAACTCTACCAACATCACTCAATCACAGACTTCTCAAGATCTCCCTGCATCTTCTTCATATTACGGACATCACCAGCTCGAACTAACCACAACAGCCTACATCCCTGTATTATTTTCAAACTTCTCCATCCATCGCAACAACCACCAGTCTTCACCTCCAAATCTGCTGCAATGTAAACTACAGCCAACCCCAGAAATCACCAATACTCCACTCTGTCATCCCATCGCTTCAGCCTAGCCTCGGTTCAACTCCATTGTCACACCCATTATATCATACATTCAGCCTCTCAAGCCAATACAAGACAGCATTGCTCTATCATTTAGCCATTTGCCCAGGCACCTTGTGATTCCAGCTCTTCAGTTCAAACCACCATTTGAACAACCACATACCCTCTCTGCTTAATCTCAGCTCTTGCATCCTTATCACAGCACCAGCTTCACTGCCATCAGGCCACAATCACCACACCCAGCACAAACACCACCAGTGCCTACATCTCTGCACAGCCGCCATCTCTGAGTCCATCCATCACTGCTACCAGCTACCAACAACACCTGTAGCTTCATACACAGCACCACCAGTGCCTACAGCTCTGCAATTGCAGAAGAAGCTCAAACCAATTACCTCATCTCCCAGCAGCTGTTCCTTGGCTCAATCCAAACTCAACAAACTCCTCAAGCACAACTGCAGCAGCATTTTCACCATTTCCTGCAATACCTTACACCCTGTAACAGTGGCAGCACCATCATTACCAGCTGCATTCTCTATAGCTCAGACAATCTATGCAATCTCAGCTTAAGGCCTTCCAAGAACCAACTGTTCTATATGTGGCATCCATATGCCCATATGTTATCAGTTCATACCCATACAACACAGACCCAAGCATCATCAAATCAACTCGAACCAGCTTGAACTGCAACAAAGCCATTAATGTCTTCTCGACTCAAACTTAACTCCCAGAACCCATCTTTTTCTTTAACAGAGACTACAATCAAAACCCTCTTCGTCTCAGCATCTCTTTTATGACATTCCTGGTAATTTCTCCTCTTACCCATCGATCTGAACCATTAATACCTACAACATCAGCTCTAATCTATAGATTCATATCAATTCCTCCATCTTCGTACAGATTCAAACCCTCATTCTTCTCTGGATCTTCTCGTCACCATTTCGTTCTTTACTGCAACAGATTGAAAACTCTCATCTCAACTCATCTGTGTTCTTCTCACAAACCCTTGCTCTTTATACCAAAATCACCTCCAAATTCTTTCGGAATCAACAACCACAACCCATATGTTCTTCATCAATTTGTGATTCAAATCCATTTCAATCTCTCGCCCACTTTGTAGTTCGACTAGTAATCCATGCCTGCTTCAATTTCTGTTCTTAATTTCTCGGAATGTTTCGATCCAGAATTAACAGCGCAGCCACTGCTGTTATTTCGTTCTTTCTCAATTTCTGATTTTAGGTTTGCAAATGATTGAGAGGAGATATTTCTCATTTTAGGGGTGGACGGATACTTACACCCAATGATAATTACACCCTCTGATAAATGATAAGGGATACCCTGAATGACAACCCCTTAACTACAGCTGGCTGCCTTTAATCATGCCTCCAAAAGAGAGTTGCCCCTTAACCTTAACTGGGCTCCAGATAGTGTTCGCCCGTGAAATGACAATTTTTCCTTTTCTGTTCAAATTGGTGATTTCTTCTTGTTTTCCTCTGTGTGACTCCAAAGTACCTAATAACTCAAAAACACACGTAAAACGCACAATTTACAAGAAAACATAGCAGAGAAAGCATAAACAATAGATAGTAAATAAGGTGTATTCTACACCCTATCAGGTCGCCAATTGTTATGGGTGAAAACTATCTCTGCCGGTTTTGGTAATTTGGGGTGTGTGGATGAGAAATGAGTTTAAACCAAGAAATCAATCTGTGCAAATCCGGTGTAAACCAAGAAATGGCCGTTCCAGACTTGTTTCGGTCACAAAGTGAAGGAGATGGGGTTGATCTTAGGGAGGGAAGCGAAGAAGGTGTTGAGATTGTGAAGGTGTTGGCTATGTATGACTTGTATCATAAAGCTGAACTGGCTTGCAGGATGTAAGCTATCAGTTCCGGTGTTTGAATACGATGGTATCAACACTTGCCTCTGTTGTCTGGACTTGTTCTCTGTTGTTTTTGGAAATAAGAAGGAGAACCTATTTATACAAGTCATTTGAGCCTTATTCACGTCTCTCGTGGGAAGTGGAGGAAGTGGAGTGATGGAGTAGTGGAGTTGTGGGTTGGTGTTACACGACCAGTCTTGCCCACTTCTCCTGTCATCTCTAACCGTCCATGACTTCCTAACACGTTCTTGTGATGGCGTGTTGCACGTTGTACGCTGTAAACCGCCAGACCAATACCCCAGTATGTATCCCCCAGTTGGTGACATGATTGATGTCTCGAGTGTGTGGATCGTGGGACCCACGAAAAGTAGCATGTAATGCTAGACTAAATAACTAAGTTATTTAGGAAGTCGATACTTGCGAAGTATCGTGTGTATTCTATGCAGGTACTGCATCAAGTATATTCAGCATATATGAAGCACCGCTATTTTTAAGGCTTAACGAAGTAAGTCACGAATTTAAGCGTCTTAAAATAACATCATGTCCAACCATCTTCGAGTGATCATTTGGAGGCTATACAGGCAAGCCCTGATTTGGCCGATCACCTCATGTGGAAGAGTGGTGGACGGTGATCGTGATGATGCCTTGCTGGTCTCTTAACTCCTAACCAGGGCTGATTTACCAAGATGGTAGAGTTGGACGGACGAGATGATCTGTGACACTCATCTGTGACCGTTGATGAAGTTTTAGGGCTTTTGAAGAGGTGCGCAGGCATCACTCTTCAGCTTGATCGAAACCAAGCATGGGAGGTGTTTTGGAAAGGACCTACCGGGCATGCGTGTAGACGGCATGCCGGTGCACACGTCCGTACCTCACTGTCCCATGAAGGTGCGATCTAGGCCACTCAATTTGACCGGCAAAGAGGAGCGGTTGAGATCGATTTGCAACAGAAATCTGGTGCCGCAAAAGCCGCGCATCATGCCCACTTCGGGCGCGCGTTTCAAGATGACCAAGCCTGGTCGGTCCCGGACGATTGATTCGGCGTATGAGTGGTAGGCTGGTGTTCACGCCTGTACTTCATTGCCTTATAGAAACGTGATCTAAGCCACTCAATTTGTCCGGAGAAGTTGAGTGGTCGAGATCAGTTTACGATTAGGAGGTGCGACCACGCCTGTTTTGGGTATGCGAATCGAGGTGTACAGCAAATTTTGGTCTTGGCCGATCGGGTGTGGAGATAGGTGGGCCCGCGGTGATCATGTTGATACTTACCGGACCTGCTTAGTCTATTCCTGGACCTTTCATCCGAGCAGGAAAAAAGGGACGCTCGTGATCGCGACACAAACCCTAATCAGGTTTTGCCGGCCGTGTTTCATACCCAGTTTGGGACGCACGAATCAAGACGACCAACCATAGTTGGTCCTGACCGATCAGTCAGGTATGAACGCGGTCCCACGGTGTTTGTGTTGACATGCTCTGGGCCCTTTGAATCTACATCTACACCTTCCATTTATGCCTGCGAAGATGGATGGTTGAGACTGTTTTGCGATACATGTAATGTGCCGCAAACCCTAATTTAGGGTTTTCCGTCCATACTGGTTTGGTTTGGACGGTTTGGCAAACTATGCCACCGTTTTGGGAGGCCGACCATGTGGGCCCGCGTTGGGTTGGTGGTGAATATTCCAATACCTCGCTTGGGGTCATGGATTTAATCTAAGCCATCCAATCATCTTTGGTGAGATTGGATGGTCGTGATCGTTTCGAGACCGGGATATGGTCGGGCCGAGTTCAAACATGCTCAATCGGGCTAGTATAACACATCGAGAGTTGTAGCATGTATGGGTATTTCATACATGTTTTATTATTAATGCTTGGAGATTCGTGTTGCTCTGCTGAGAACAACAATCAGTCGTCATGCCACACCGGTAATGAGTACAGGAAATACAAGGCTGGTCATGCATTAATTAATAATGCCGTAAATTCACGAGATCGGGATTGTTTCCACATGCTCTATTCTAGGTGAATTAGTAAAGTGAATAAGTATTCATCACTTATCAATGGCTTTATCTTTTGCAAGATGTTAGCGTATAATTTTGGCTTTTACAATTTTAGCCTAAAATGAAAATCCACCATCAACACAAGGATGGGTTCCATCTACACATGGTATTACTTGTGATCCGTCACAGAATTTACTAGGATCGGTCACACCAATTACGAGGATTGATCATACCATCACATGGTGATTACTTAGGATCGGTTACACCAATTATCAAAACCGTTCATACCAAATCATAAGTCTAGGCATTGTGATTAGTTATACCAAGATACATAACCTAAGTTAAGAACGATTCTACCATCTCACACATATTGTTCATCCAAAGATATGCAACGAATAGCCGGACCAATAAGCCTATTGATTTCCCTTTCGATTCACGAAACAAGTTCATGAATGTACTACCTTTAAACAAATGTAAAACATTATTTCCTAGGATGAAATATTCACCATAACCCATTCACATAATCATAACACTATATACAAGATTATGTGGATGTCATATGTACGAAGTTCAAAAGATAAGCATTATACTTCGTAGTCTAATTCCTTAATATTATGATCATGTCACATCACCAGAGTATTATACAATGTGTACAATATATACAGCTTCGCGGTTATGTTTTCAATATAGCACGACTTGAAAGATACGTTAGAAATAAAAAAAATTAAGTCAATATTACTAACCTCAAGCGGAAGGATGATGTCGTCGTTGTAGTTCATTACTTCTTCACATTCTTCAGGTCTTCGGAGTAATACTTGTATGGCACAACATTCCTAAACTTTCTAGTCTAACCTAAACGAAGTTGACTCTAGTATTAATCAAGCGACTCTAGATGAGTTTTGATACAAAAATATGACAACCAAATTTGACATACCAACGCTTCGTGAGTTCAACCGAGCTATGCTCTAACAATGTCCCCCTTTGTCAATTTTAGTGGCAAAAATCTTATTTCACATGGAGCTAAACGAATTACAAAATAACTCATTCTTCATACGCTTGATTCCAAGTTTCAACAACACAATAACCTGCATATATTCAATCAATAAATGTCGATGTTGACATTTGAATAACAAAAGATTTTACTCCCCCTAAAGGTAAGCTAGGTAAATATTCAATCCGAATATCTTTGTTATTTCCCTTTAATAGTAAGAATTACTACACAACAATATGATATGTTTCTCCCCCTTAATCAATGCTTTATTGTTTCATTAGATATAACATTTAAGCACAATTGTCCTTTCCTAGTGATTAAAAATCACTTGTTTACTCCATATATTTCTCCCCCTTTTTGTCACAAAATGACAAAAGTTCGAGAAAATAAAGGACAAACCGAAAGGATCTTACAAATCTAAAAGACTTGTAAACAACCTATAAAAGTTAAGCACGAAGGTTTCACATACCACTTTAGATAACTAATATTAAATTCGAAACTACAAAATAATTTAGTTTCAATATATTATCGAGGAAACAATCCCAAAGAAATTTTCCCCGATAGTTCAACAATTCGACTAAGATACTCAATTCCCTTGTTGAACCGATTATATATGCACATTTAGTTATTTCGATAAGACCAAAATAAAGATCAAAATTAACTTTATTTCTCTCATCGAGCTCTAATTATTCATACAATAACTTAGACATTTCCCTTTAGACAAGACAAACACTAGGTTATTTAACTAGTTTTTCTTGTCAAGGCATTTGATTAGACTTGAATAACCGAATCCTCCAATTTGATAAGTCTAACTAAGATCATAATTAACTTAGTTTTTCTTATCCGTAATCAATTGGACTAAACAAATGATTCCGTGTTTTGTTAGGCCACAAACAATACATACAAACAAAAATAAATTGACTTGCACAATTATTTTCTTAACCGAGAGAAATTGGAGCAAATATACACATTACAGCACCGCAATTGCACGGAATTTCGTTAAGAAAAAACACTTGATACCCAACAATAAAGAAGATACCAAACAATAATCCAAATAAATTGACAAAGTTTTTCTTAACCGGAAACAATTGAATCACATAAATATTCATACACAATATAATGGAACATATCAATTGTACCTAAATTTTGTTAATCAAAAGCAAAATATATGCAATATAAAAGTCTTTTCTTAAATAAAAAAACGATTAACTAACAAATTCGTTACCTCTATTTCCGCATCCTCTTCTCCCTATAAAGATATATCATTAAGCGCAAGTTCAAATAAGAACTCTTCCCTAGTGTGTTGTCATCCTCTCGCAAGAACAAAAGAACAACAACAAAAGCAACCTTTACCAGAGAAAGGTTGAAACGATTTTAACTAATGCGTGCCAATAGCAAAAGTTAAAAACCCGAAATACATATGTTATGCTAAATACAACTCATGAAAACATAAATTGATTCTACATATTGTGACTTTTCACATATGAGTTTCAATCGGAACACCTAATGATCCTTTGATAAAGTCTAGCAACATGGGCTAGATCTTAATCCCGCTAAATCAAAAAGGCCACAAAAATCATAAGGGTTACATCATATAAGATTGAACATTAAGGTTAATAAAAACCGAAATCAGACATCTCATAAACCGAATACATATAGAAAAAATATAAACATTCATTTACAGGCTATGTAATCGGTAACTATCACATGAAATAAAAATTATAAAATGATAATGATAGTTTTATTCAAAATAGAACTTACACAAAAAATATCGTTCTCAACCAACAACACCATGTTTTCTAAAAGCAAAGGAAAACAAATATCATGTATGGAAGCAAAACAGGTTTGTCCATTATGTTTCATGGGATGACCGTAGTTTGATGCAATGCCCTTGGATGTATTTAAAGTATCCACAAGTTGGTTGTTCAGCTAACAGAATGGTCATTGAATCATAACCAGAAAACCTCGGGTATTTGCAATGTCAAGATCCTAATTGTCGTAAAGAACCACGAATGTTAGATGATGTTATGAATGAGCAAGAAGATGAAAAGGTAGCAAAATCGTGGAAAAACATGAAACTTAAAGCCAGGTTGAATAAACCACAACAACGACCACTGCGGAGAAGCAACATCGTGGAAAAAGTTGAATCTTAAAGAGAAGTTGAAGAAGCCACAACCCTACCACCGCGGAGAAGTGGAGTTTAAAAAACATGTGATTAACGAATGCTTAAGCGTTGGTTTCAATTTTTTAATGCATTTTCACACTTTTACAGAAGAAGACACGTATGGGAAACGCTTCTGGGAATGTCCTTTGTGTCTTAAGTTGGAGTGGATTGATTAAATGTATGAACTGATTCCGCCATCATTATGTTGTCATTACTTAATTAATGGAAATATCTTTATATTTTCAAAACTTTTATGTTTATATCAAACAACATTAGATTCTATTAAACGGTACATTAAGATTTCATTAAACATTACATTAGACTTAATTACTACTATACTACTAAATCATGGAAACAAGGTAATAAAATATCCTCATTCATGGAACAGCTGGTGGAACGAATTGTGGAGTGGATGGTGGAGCATTTATAGAGTGCAGAAGGGGTCGAACCAATGAAGAGCTCTAAGGATGTTGAGACAAGTTGAAAACTGGAGGTCTCTCATTAGTTTGTTGCCACATCGTTGTAGCTCCTTGGATCAATTCACCTTCAGTTTCACCGTTAAATCTATTTCGGTTAATTTGCATTACCATACCAAGATATCGGTTGACAACATGACTAATTGATTGAAAACGATGATACAATCTAGGAGCATCACGGTTTCCCGTTTCTGCAACGAACATTGCAAAAACTTGTTGCCAAAAAGTCGTTTGCGTAAAATTCATAACATTATGGATATTATTTGTTGTTTGAAAACATAAACTGTGCAAATTGTTAAATCTTCTTCAAGAGAAAACTTAGGACTACGAACCCTAATAGCCTTGGATTGAAATATGAGGATTATAGTGGAATTATGAAGAATTTGTAGGTGTAGAAGGTGGAAAAGGTGTGATTTTCGAGTTGAAATCAATTCAATTTATAGAAAAAAGATTGATAGCCGTTGGATGGAGTAGACGTTGTCTGCTTAGTGTGCACCAGACGAGTCAACATGGGACGATGATCGTCTCTGTTTGTACTGAGCCTCAGCTCAATGTGAGCCGGTTGGTCCTTATTGATCCGGTCGTCTCAATCTGAGACGCGATGGACAAACCCTTTCATTTGAGGGTCTTTCCATCCATTTTACTCGTTTTCCAGTCCCACTGTAGGTGGTAAACTATCAAATCTGCTAGCATATCAGTCCCATTGGAGTTGCTCTTAGTTGTTTTTATGTTTTCTACTTATCTACACCATTATGGTGGTTTTATCTACTTTTTTGAGGTTTATATTCACTTTAATGGAGGTTCTTGGTTACTGGGTTGGGTTTTAAAATCAATAGCGTGATGCTCTCCAACGACGAAATCTTCATCTTTGTTGATTCTGCTGACGGAATCTTCATCGGTGATTTCTTTGACGACGAACATTTTCTCACTAGTTACAAGATATTTAAGCAAATCACTCTTATTTTGTGAGCTTTAGAGAAGAAAAACAAACTAAATTGTTGGAAATTAATTTCGAGAAACCATTTTCCCTCCGATTTAATCGGTTCTTATTCATACTTGTATTTGTCTTACTCCAGTAATCCTTCTCTTTGTCTTGTCGGATTTCACAGTATTGTACTTTTATCGTATGTTTTTGTTACTTTGTATTCTCTATTTTCGATCTTAACTCATTGTAACCTCGAAATTTCATTAATGAAAAGGTTTTCAGTTTAGAAAAAAAGGAAGAAAAAAAAAACATACATATGGGACAAGAGTATGGGAGCATTTAATGCTTACCTCTCATCATCACGAGTTTAATAATTCGGTTGAGTACATTGTGCCTCGTGCTCTTAGATAATATATGTCCGATTAAAAATCGTTAAAATCTACGTATCCTCTACAAAGATGTAAAAACACGCACTACAGAGGATATTTACGTTGGCCTTGACTACATATTGTAGCCAAAGAGAAACATATGTAGTACCTTATTTGTCTAAACAGTGGATACCTGGTGGCACGGATGTGTAAATACAAGTACACAAGACTTGGCTAGCAAAGTGGGGTATCTATATGAAAATGCGGGGGTACAACAACCTCACCCAATATTTCGATTAACAATCTGTATGGACTAACTCTAATATACTTTTAAGAGAATCAACTAAACAGTCATACTCAATCTTAATAAAAATTATATCAAGGAGTTCTAATATCTCTATTTCACAATGTAATCAACAAATTGAACAGATAGAAATCCTTGAGTCTGATTATTATGTGAAACAACTTGAACGGTACCAAAGACCAATGTTCAAGTGTCAATCAATGTAAATCAACAACCTATATTCTAATTGTAATTGCAGGAAATCCTACAATATACACCTCACAAGAATTCATAATATCTAACACATATTTAAGATCAATAACCAATTTCTTTATTAATTGAGTTAGAAATTTTACAAGAAGGAAGTGAAATCAAGAATGTTATTGCTACTCTAGACTTTCTCTCTCCTCTGAACTTTCTCTCTACTTTCTAAAAAGATCCCCCCCTTTCATAAGCCTATTCGGTTCTTTATATAGGACATTACATAATGGATGACAGCTAAGTTGTCCTTTATTTTCGGATCTGACTTGCGACATTCTCGCAAGTGTACAAATGTAAAACCTCACAACACTCCTAAATCTCGCCAGTGTCTTCACATCTTTCTCGTGTTCGCCTATCGTCATCCGTTGCGTCATTTATATTACTCGTCCGCGATGTCTTCGAATGTGTCGTTTATGGATTTCGCAAGGGCGTTGGTGTTGTGATATTCGATCCTACATCTTGCCTCTTCTCATGTTTTCTGCAAAGGAGAGAATGTCATGAGAACTCTTTTCAAAATGCGCAATAATTCATTCTTTCACATTTATCTCTGTTTTGACATGACTCCGTACTTTTACACAAAATTTATTACACGTATCCCTTCTTCCATCCATTTCTTGACATGTCTTTTTCAACCGTCCTCTCTCAATGATAGGTGTAGAATACACCGTATTTAATATCTAGTATTTATGCTTTCTTTGCGAGTTTTCTTGTAAATTATGTATCTTATGTGTGCTTTTGAGTTTATTAGGTGCAATGGAGTCATTTGGAGCAAAAAGACCAATTGGAACTCGTTCAAATGCAAGATTTCTACTTTTCATTGTGTAGAGGACGAAGAAGAAGGCAATGGCGAAATTACAAGAATGTTATTATGGGCAAAACAAGAACTCATGAACAAGAAGGGCAAAATAGTCATTTCACGGTAATCACTACTGGGAGCCTTAAGGGGCAACTTTTTGGGAGGAATACTAAAAGGCAGCCAAGAATGGTTAGGGGGTCACCGGTGGAGTAGCCTTTAAACCGAATATCTAGTCTACCTAAAAATCTAAATCGAGAGAAAACTTCCTCTCATTCATTTCAAGCATTGTTTCCACCAAACCAAAAATTCGGAAGTATTTTCTCTCATAATTGATTCTGTTACAAATCAAGATGGCAGCCCTAAGCATCGAGAGAGATCGAGAAATTGAGAGATTGAATGTAAAAGAAAAGGTTAAGACTCGAGATGCGGATCGAGAGCAATGGGTATGGTGGCGTTGTGAATCTGAGCCGATAAAGAACCAATTGTAGGTGTGAATTAATGATGATTGTCTTTGTTAAAAATCCAATCGAAATGAATCGGGGTTCGATCTGGTGGTGATGTATCAATTACGAGAGGAGATGTTATGGAGTTAGGGTTGTGGTTCAAATCGTAAAAACAGGTGATCAATTCGAGAGCTAAGAGATGAATCGAGAGAAGGGGTTAGACCGAATCGATTAATGAAGAAAATTTGATCTCGTGAAGAGATGCGTTGCCGATTCGAGAGATTCGAAATGGGTTTGAGAGTTTGATGGGTGTTGAATGATGAGCTCGAGAAGCAAACGAGAGATGAATGCAAGGAAATGCCTGAGATGAGGATTACAGGATGGTGGTAATTTGAGCTGAATTTGTTTCTGGCAGAAAGATTGAATTGGAGGAGCTGGTGGAGATGCACAGAATGGAATTGAAGCCAAGAGCAGTGCTGGGTGTGCTTATTGTGTAATGCAGAGCTGGTGATTGAGTCTGGTGGTGCTGGCCAGTGAAATTGGGCCGGGGAAGATGGCTCTGCGGTTGTAGCGATTGGTATTGCGGGGTGTGAACTTGAGGCAATTGGAGATGGAGTAGGAAGTGTAGGCTTGTTGGAGCTGCTCAAATGGAGAAGTGATGGAATTCAATTGAGCTCAAGATGAAAAGTTGGCTTGGAAGTTGCGGTGGTGAAGTATCCGGAGCGAGAATGGTGTTGTTGCTAATGTTGAAGGCGGGCGGGGCCCGAGGTAATTGCGAGGTGATAGGAACTGGGCCGTGATGAAGGAAGTGGTTGTGTTGCCATTGAAGCTTGAGAAGTTGATGGAGTTGATGGGTCTTGCATCCGTGAATTAAGGCCGGATTGAATGACAAGGTTGCGGGTCCGAAGGCATGTGTCTTGAGGCTTTGGGGTGATGTTGGTGAAACCGAGCAATTGCAATAGTAGTGGGTGAGTAGGATTACGGGTGCGGGTGTTGGTGGCCTGAAGGTGGTGCGGTGAGTTGTGTAATGGCTTTGGTGATGCTGTTGCTAGGCTGGCTAGGAAAGTTATTGCAGCTGCATTTCGGGTTGTCTTGTGCATACAAGAACAAGAAATGGAAATGATGTCGACAGGCTGAACTCAAGTGCGGAAGAACGGGGGGGAGAGTTGAATGGCAGGCTGGCGATGTGTTCTTGTTGCCAGTTAGGCGTAGAAGGTCGGTGAACTGTAGGAGCAGGCAAATGAGCTTAATTCAAACTGCAGGTTGAGTGCGGGTGTGGGTGAATGGGTTCCTAGATGTTTGTTAGGCTGCAGGTGGTAGAAGCTGTTGAGTTGCAGTCAAGAATACTGGATCTGAATGATTGCAGGGTAGCTAGATTTTGCAGGTGACTTGGTTTGTGTTTTGATGGTGGCACAAGAAGCACAGCCATCATGGCTGGAATTTCCCAGATGAAGCATAATGATAGTGCAACACAGCACAAGCCTGTGCAAGAACTGTGGCTGGCAGAGTCAGCCCAGTTAGATCACTAGCACAGCTGACTCAGGCCTGATTCTCTCCCTGACTCCTTCTGACCCGATCCAACTCGGTCTGATCCGACCCGTTGACTCGCCGTTCTGACCCGTTGACCCGGTGGCCGGTTTGACTTTGCCGGTCACCTGAAATATTTTCCGGCGGGATTCCGGCCATAATCCCAGTTTTCCGGCGACCGGTGACCGGATTCCGGCGATGACGTCATCAATTCCGGCGACGCTTTTGGACCCGAAAATTCCAGAGACTTATTTTCACACATGGGCTTGGTGGACCAACTTGGAGACGGGTTTTGAGAAGAATTAACCTAATTTTAGGAAAGTATCCTTATGGGGAGAAAAGCATATAAATAGAAAACTCTTTTCAAAACCTAGATATATCTCCATGAGGGAGACTTCTACTTTTGTTCTAGGGTTTCACATGATAGGTTCTTCTAAACTTTCTATGATGATTTCCAAAAACACAAGTAACTAAGTTTTTATTATTGGTTGAAGATGTAGTTGGATTTTGCAACCAAGTTATGATTTTTATGAATTAGTTTTCTCTCAATATTATCGTTTGATTTCTACGGGTTACAATAATTGCATGATTGATGGATTGCAATAAGATTGAATGTTTGTTTAGTCGAGTCTAGAATTGATTGAACTCACATCCATATCTATAGCTATTTTAGGGTTTTCATCGAGCGATAACCTTGAATACGATAGCATGATATGATTAGGGTTTGTAGTGATACATCCTCGTAGTCATATGTAGAAATTGACCTTTGTTCGAATTGTTTGCGCAATGTATTTCAATTGCATTGATTAGCCTATTTACGAAACTTAATGCTCCTAGGAATTGAACTTGATTAGCGCAAGGCGTTAGGTTATTCTTTAGGTAGATTTCACATAGGGCGCAGCCCTAATGTGTGTGTTGATAACTTTGGGAATTACGGAGTATTCTTGCAATAAGGTATTCTATGGCTTTTGATGATAGCGAGATTAAATAAGAATTCTATTCATATATTCATAAACTTGTTTACAATTGAAGATGAAACCTTTACCCAATACTTCACATCCTTGATTCGCGTTTTACTTTTATTTGTTTTGCTTTTATTTATTTCCGAAATCTCCTCGGTGTTTTATATAGGAAACCAAAAATTTATTAGACCTCTCTGTGGGATCGATCCTTTCTTCCCTCCATTTTATAGAGTATGTGTAATTTATTTGTGTCAACCGACAAATGATCACTCAACCATTCATGTCTACTCTTCGCATTAAATGTGTTTGCCTTTTCGAGAATTCTTCTCTATATATATATATTTTTCTTACTCCTCTCTTCTTCTTTTTTACTCTCTTTCTTGTTTTCTCTGCAACTTCTCTTCTTCATCTCTCCGTAATTTCCGCTCCTGCTACTGTAAATCTTCTACTGTAAGATCTTATAGAGGAGTAAGGAAAATGAAACTACTACTCTTCGCGAGAATACCAAACAACTGGAAGTTGATTCTTCTACTCATAAGAATAAGATATCTAGTCTTCAAAGCGCCAATCAACAACTTTATGGTATGAGACTCTTCTCTTTTTCCTTCGTTTTGTTCTCTCATTATTTTCCCTTATCTAACTTACCATTTTCGTAGACGTTTATAACCTTTCTGATGAAGCCATCCTTCTTCACTCATTTCCTGAACCTATGGATAATGATGTTCTTCTTGCTCATCTCAACGATTCTTTGGATAGCTTTTCAAATGACAACATTAAATCTCTTCCTCTAAACGAACTTCAATCTAAATTTCGCCTCTTAGAAATTGATCATAGATCTAGTTTAGGCTTAGCCAACCAACTTAAACGTCTGTATCTTAGTTCTAAAGAGAAAATTAATACTTTAAGGAAGAAGATTAGTGATCTTATAGATGACAAAGATCGCATCGCTAGTCAAGGTGCCCAAGCATTAGCGAAATTCCAAAAAACTCTTCTTGAAGTTCAAGTTGAACGGGATGAATCCATCCGCCAAAATGCTATACTTAGCGAAAGAGAGAATCAAATTCGCCCCCTTCTTCTCATAAGCAATGACAATGAATTCGCTTGGGCTGCGAAGGTTCTAGATGACGCCAGAAATAATTTAGGTGTTAACGTTATCCTTCAAGCTGAGCATACGGCTTTGATTAGGGATATGATTTCTGATAAAGAAGGTTGTTAATCATTCTTCTTTACTTTACTGTTTATTTTTTTATGGAGTTGTCATTAAATTACTAATTCATTGTCATATGTTCGCAGAGGCTGAGCAGAGATTTCGCAAAAGAATTGAAGAACTTGAATCTGAGAAAGAACAACTTGCAAAGGATTTTTCTCTTCGAAATGACAAATATTCCAAATTGAAGAAGCAACTACAAATTACTGTAGCGAATTTCAAAAGTGATGTTGTTCTCTTCCGTAATCAGACTATTAAGACAGTATGCGATGACAACAACATTCGTCATTCTTCATACCCTTGTCTCCTTGACGAAATCCCTGAGAATGTGCCTTCTTTGGATATCTCTGACAGTGATGCTAGCGAAGAAGAGGAAGCAGATGAAGATGAAGAGATAGAAGAATCTGATGAAGACGAAGAAAATGAAGAGGAAGAATCGAACAAGAAATAATTCTTTTTTCTTCTTTCTCTTTTTGTAATATTTGTACATTCCTTCTTTTAATATTCTATTTTTGTAATCTTTTCCTGCGAAATTCTTGGATCTTCAAATATTAGCTCTACTTTTGTTGTTCCTTTCTGAACATGTTAAAAGAACAATTCTTTTTTGCAATACATTTAGTCAATATATTATCAACCTTTCATTTTATGAGTGCGTAAATATATCATATGAAGACAAATAACATGTTTTTATTCTATACATTCCCATACTTGCCTCTGTTATTTGCGTTCAAATGAGAGATTAAGCAAGTTATGTTCATGCCTCAATCTCGCAATCGTTTCTTTTTGAATTTTCAGAAGTAAGGAAATCTTGGTTTCTTCCAAGATTTCCTTTTTTCTTTTTCTCTTATGTGGTCTTATTTTGCCTTCCTAGTTAAAGGTCTTACTGTGCCACCTCTTGTCATTGCGACAAAATCGCAGGACGTCTTTACATTTTCATGTAATGACCCATTGATCTTGCCTTATCATTTCTTTAGTATTGTTGCCTCTGAAGGATAGTTTTGTTGCGACAATATGATAGGCCTAAAAATCCTTGCGAAAATAAAGCCCCATGACATTGCCGTCTTGCGACGAAATCGCATGACGTCCTTACATTTTCATGTACTGACCCATTGATCTCGTCTTATCTTTATTTTTTGTATTATTGCCTCTTCAGGATTGTTGCACAAATATGACAAGCCTAAATTTCCTTGCGAAAATAAAGTCTCATGACATTTGCGTCTTAAGACACTTATCAGCTCCCTAATGGAGGGTGCCGCCCTTATCTTCCCCCTGGTTGCCCCTTCAAGGAGGCATACTTCTGCCATACAAGGCTAGCTCCCCCCATCCGGTCTTAACAACAACCAGTTATTTTCGCAGCTCTCTATCCCTTTTGCCTATATGGCTTATGGTTACGAGACTGCACCTTTAGTAGAGTTTTCTTCGGTCCGAGAGCAGCATATGCCGAGACTTGCCAAGAATGGCCGAGACACTTCAAATGCCCCAGGCACTCTTGGCTCAACCGTGTACCTCGGCGCCTTGGTCAAATGCTGACTCCTTACAAGATACCCTCGGTCGTCCAATCTAAGTCTTAAGCTTAGATTGAAAATCCAAAGTATCTCCCCTGGATGGGCTTTATTGACCCCAATTCTCCATGACTCAGGTTCCAGGGGCGGTGTAACCTTTTCCCTGAGCCATGCAATAGGTATCCCCTTCTATAACGCACTTTAGGTCTTACATTTGCCTCTTACGAAATTTTGATTTCGCGAACTAGGGTGTACGCCATAGTTGGTTTGCCTCTGTCTGATTAATTTGTTGATTCTTTTTCATGTAAACTCTTTTGTAATTTCGCAATCATATCTCTATATTTCATAATATATTCTCTTCTTCTGCATATCAACTTCCTTTCGCAACCTCATCTCTGTTATTCATAAGAAAGATTTTTTTTTTTTTTTTTAACCCAACTTACATTTCTCGTCTTCCTCCCAATTTTTTTCTTTGACAATCAACAACTACATTTATTCTTTAAGTCTCTTACTTCTGCTACTTTTTGCCTCTGCATTTTTGAATTTTCATGTCGTTTTCTTGTCTGTTGCGAAGCCTTCGCCACCTCCTATCTTCATCATTTTTTTGGTTTCGCAGCATTTATTCCTCTCTTTGTTCTATTACATCTACCATTAATCTTTCACCTCTTTGTTTTTCTTTGATGTTGTGTTTCCAATTCTTCTTCTTCGCAGCTCTTTCTTCGCAGGATTCTATATCAATTTCATAACACTTCTTTCCTTCAACCCAATCTCCCTTTATGATGCCAACACCAGTGGGATGAGGGAACTTGATACATTGATGGAAAGTTGATGCCACACCTAAGATCTCATGTAACCATGGTCATCCGATCAGTGCATTGTATGGTGATTCCACATCAACTACACAATAAAAAATTTCGAGAGATAATCCTTTCAGTGGAATTCGCATATGAACTTCTCCTTTTGGCTTATTTGCAGTACCGTTAAAACCATAGATTTTGTACGTTAAAGGTATTAGATCTTCATCTTTCGCTCCCATAGTTTTATAAGTATGATAAAAAAAGAATATTCACGGAACTCCCAGTATCAATCAAAATTCTGTTAATTTCCCATGAATTCTCATCTTCATCATCTTCATCCTCGCTAGGTTTTGGGTTGATCTCCAATCTTACCACCAATGGGTTGTCATGCATTTCTCCAAATTCGGGTACTTCTTCACAGTAAAAGAGATAGTTTGCTTTTGCCATTCTTCCAGTGGCGATGTCTTCGCAATGTTCATTATTTCTCTATCATCGGCATCTCTTGCGAAAACCCTGCTGAGAGTGTTATCGTGAAAATCTTCAATCGTCTTGTATGAGTGTACGATGGAGTTACAAAACAGATTCTTTGCCTTTGCGCCAACTTCAATCACAAATGTTTCTCTTTCTTTTGTTGTATTTGGCTTGTGAATATCTGGAGGAGGTGGTAATGCTTGAGTTTGCGCTTGTCCTACCAGAAAGTGATTTAATTTTCCCTAATCTATCATCCTGAGAATGATTCTCTTTATATTTCTGCAGTCATTTGTTGTATGCCCATGGAAATGATGATAAGAGCAAAATTCATTAATTCTGTAGCTTGGAGGTGGTTCACTCCCCATGTTCCATGGTGCAGGTATGTTTTCCATTAGGATTATAGCTTCCCATATCTTCTCCACACTAGCATTCAAAGGTGGCATTTTGATTTCTTCCCATATTATATTTGGATTTCGTTGTCCTCTATGAAAATTTTGCCTCTGACCTCCATAAGTTCCTTGCGGTTGATGACCTCCATAGGTTTCTTGTGGCTGATCAAGTCTTTGGATTTTGTTATTTCCACCACGGCTATAGAAGTTTCTCTCTCTCTCAAATTCTTCTTGATCACGGCTCCCCATAGCTACTAGCTTTTGTTGTCCATCTCCCATTACCCTGTCTTGTTTCCCTTGCGAGGTGCTCGCTACTGTATTTATTAACTTGGGTAACAAGCTTGCATTCACTGCTCTTGAACTTGTGTTCGCAATGGGGTATGATTCCATCTCATTTTGCTTTTCCTCAAGAGCAATATACTCCTCCTGTAGTTCTCGCAACTCGCCTATTGTGATTGTATTTTTGATTCGAAAATCAATGTATAACAGATTGGTTGCGAACATAGCATTGATGAATGATAGAATGAGATATCTTTCGTCCACACGACCAGCCATATCACTACACATTGTCTTCCATCTCATAGTTAGATACTTTAAACTTTCGCCAACCCTTTGCTTCAGCCCAAATACATCTTCAATTCCAGGTCGCGAGGAATTATTACTTATATATGCTCCTAAAAATATAGCCTGCAAATGGTTGAAAGATGTTATACTGTTCTTTGGCAAACCTTCAAACCATTTTAACGCCTCTCCTGTTAAACTTGATGCGAAATACTTGCATAATATTGCATCATGGTTCTCCCATTGTAGCATACATCTCACATAAGCTTTGATGTGTTGGACTGCACAAGTTGTTCCATCAAAAATGTTGGTTAATGCAGGTAAATTGCGTTTTGGGGGTATTCCTCCTAATTGTACTTCTTGTGTGAATGGAGTTTTCGCAGCTTCCTCTATGGCTTCATCTAATTGTCTCTTACCTCATCCTCTCTTATTATTTATCATTCCTCTCATTTCCGCTAACTCTCTCAAAATTTGTTCATTTATACCGAATTTGGATCCATTGGTCTTTTCAACTCCGCCTCTCTTCTCCCCGCGCTCATCTCTATTTTGACTTCCTTGTTCATCATTTTCTTCTCGTCTTTCTCTGCGATCTTCTCTTTCACTTCTTTCATTAATTCGCACACCGTCATGTCTCTCATTTTCTCCTCTTTGCCGTCTTTCAGTTCTCCTTTGTACTCTATCATACTCTTCATTGATATTAGCATTATTGCGGTTTTGCTCACGCCTCCTTTCTCGATTATCATGGTTATTCTGTCGAATTGCCTCTTGTAGCTCTTGTTCTTCCACTTCTGCTCTTAGTATTTATCTCTCGCGAGCTAAATGTGTTTGTTCAGCATAGTGTCTTTCAATTTCATCCTCAATTGCTCGTTCATTTCTTTGTATTTCTCTCTCATGTACAATTCTCCTTCCTTCTTCCTGATTTTCTTCGTCATCTCGATTATTTTGCCCCTGACGATGTTTGTTTCCATGAATTCTATCATTCTGCTCATTTTGAAGAATTTCAACACGTTGAATATAACGATCTTCCAATACTTCTCTTCCTTCGCGACGTTCTTCTCCTGGATTTTGTATTCCCTCTCGAGTTTCTTCATTAGTATTTTCTATAGGCAAATTTTGTCTTATTTCTTCTCTAACTAATCTTGAACGTGATCTTGTAGTGCTTCTTGACCTCCTATTTTGTAATCTTATGTTTTCCATTCTCAATTCATGATTTTGCCTTGTCAAATTCGCACGTTCTTCTGCTTCTAACCGCCTTTCTTCATGTATTGTTTGTCTCAATGCCTCTAATGCTGTAATCTCTTCATTTTCATGAATTATACCTCCAATTACTTCTTGGTCTCTCTCCTCTTGTCCATTGCCTCCTAATTGCTGATCTTCTCCCATTTCATCTACAGAGTCTGACCGCCAAGTATGTACACTCACTCTGTCGTAATCCACACTTCCATTTTGTACTGGTGGTGTACGCTGAACTGGCGGTGGAATTTGATCTCCTCTATTGTTCCTTGTATTCATTCTTGAAGATTCCCCCATCTCATCTCTCCTTTCTCCAGCAAGTCTCCTACTCCTTCTGACAATTGTTTGTTGTTTTGATGCATGTCTTCTTCTAACCATTTTTCAATCTTAATGAATTGTTGAAAATTATATGAAATTCCTTCCCTATTATTCCAAATTCTTTCAAATCACAATATCAATCTTCAAGCAATCCCTATTTCTAGCGCCATATGTAATTGCAGGAAATCCTACAATACACACCTCACAATAATTCATAATATCTAACACATATTTAAGATCAATAACTAATTTCTTTATTAATTGAGTTAGAAATTTTACAAGAAGGAAGTGAAATCAAGAATGTTATTGCTACTCTAGACTTTCTCTCTCCTCTGAACTTTCTCTCTACTTTCTAAAAAGACCCCCCCCCCCCTTTCATAAGCCTATTCGGCTCTTTATATAGGACATTACATAATGGATGACAGCTAAGTTGTCCTTTATTTTCGGATCTGACTTGCGACATTCTCGCAAGTGTACAAATGTAAAACCTCGCAACACTCCTAAATCTCGCCAGGTCTTCACATCTTTCTCGTGTTCTGGCCATCGTCATCCGTTGCGTCATTTATATTACTCGTCTGCGATGTCTTCGAAATGTGTCGTTTATGGATTTCGCAAGGGCGTTGGTGTTGTGATATTCTGATCCTACACTAATTGATTGATCTTAACGCACAACCTGTGACATTTCAATTATATAACAAAATATAATGCTAAATAGAAATAACACAGACACCAGAATTTTGTTAACGAGGAAACCGCAAATGCAGAAAAACCCCGGGACCAAGTCCAGATTGAACACACATTGTATTAAGCCGCTACAGATACTAGCCTACTATAAACTAACTTCGGTCTGGACTGTAGTTGAACCACAATAAATCTCACATTGATCCAAGGTACAGTTGCGCTCCTTACGTCTCTGATCCCAGCAGGATACTACGCACTTGATTTTCTTAGCTGATCTCACCCACAACTAAGAGTTGCTATGACCCAAAGTCGAAGACTTTAATAAACAAATCTGTATCACACAGAAAAGTTTACGATAATAGATAAATTTGTCTCCCACAGATAAACCTATGAGTTTTGTTCCGTCTTTTGATAAATCAAGGTGAACAGGAACTAATTAATAACCCGGACTTATATTCCCGAAGAACAACCTAGTATTATCAATCACCTCACAATAATATTAATCGTATGGTAGCGAAACAAGATATTGCGGAATCACAAACGATGAGACGAAGATGTTTGTGATTTCTTTTTATCTTGCCCTATCAGAGATATAATCTAAAGTCAATTGTTCAATTGAACTCGTACGATAGAAAATGGCAAGATCAGATCGCATAACTACAAGAGAAGTATTTTCGTCTGGCTTCACAATCCCAATGAAGTCTTTCAGTCGTTAACCTATAGGGTCTCGAGAAAAAACCTAAGGTTAAAGGAGAATCGACTCTATCAAAACCAACTAGTATCACACAGGAGGTGTGGGGATTAGTTTTTCCAGTTGCTAGAGTTCCCCTTATATAGTTTTCAAATCAGGGTTTGCAATCTAAGTTACCTTGGTAACAAAGCATTCAATATTCACCTTTAGATGAAAAACCTGATTAGATACAAGCTAATATCTTTCAACCGTTAGATCGAAACTTAGCTTGTCACACACAAATGAAATTTATTTCATTTAGGTTTGAGTAACCGTACCTAAACGTATACACTTAGTTGGTTCACAAATAGTTAACCAATGGTTATCCATATGAGCACTTTCATATTAACCGTATTCATCTTTCTCATAACTAGTTCAAATGACTCATAAGAACTAGTTGAAGACTTGTTCAATTGCTTAGGTCTTTATTAATAGACACAATTGAAACAAAATCGGTTTGATCCATTTGAATCAATTCATGAACAATATAGCCACGGTTTGCAAATATTACATTCCTTATAATTTATTGTTTTAAGTTCATCAACTACCGATTTGAGAAATAACCGGTTTGGGTACGCGTACGGGTATACGTATCTTAGCCACCGGATTTTGAGTTGGTTTTGGTTTCAAAACTCAGCAGAACTTTTCGGGTAGAAAAGTTTCGCCAGTACGCGTACCTAAGGTGATTGGTTTATGAGTTCGTAAACTCCAAACTCAGCAGAAATTTCCGGGAGGAAAAGTTCCGCCAGTATGCGTACATAACCTGTCTCCTTCACCATTACCGCATGCACGCATTTGGTTTCCGGTACATGAATTTATACACTAATGTGCGAACACACTATATATGCTTATATCCATAGATGGTAATCTCAACTCTACATTTCAATCATTGAAACATTCTTATATAATGTTATAACAATCGTTATTCACGACTATCGTCATCAAAGCTATTTTCAAGATTGAAACGTCATCATGACTTTCGTCACGGGTAAATATGAAATTGGTTAAAGCGAAAGCTTACCAACACATATTTCGAGAAAAAGATAGGAGAGTAAACTCGGCTCGAAATACAAATGTGTATGTATGAAAACTATCATACTTATATGACTTTTGTCTCAAGAGTAGGAGATAGAGTAGATAGACTTTTGAGTGATAGATGAGTTCAAGTCTCCACATACCTTTTAGTCAGATGAAGTTCCACTGGTTCCTCGAGTAGTTCATCGTCTTTGTAAGATAATCGCCATGGAGTCTGGAGCTAAAGTATACTTAACTATCCTAGACCGAGACTTAGTCATAAGTAAACTAGAAATCAAGACATATAGTTGTTGATGGTGGTTTTTAGCTTAGGGTTAAAATTGTAAAACCTTGAATCTGATGTGACGTCACTCTGCGAGGAAACGGAGCCGTGAGTGTTAACCTCTCCACTGGCATATTTATTGAGCCATTCTATATATTTACATGAAATTTATCCGTGACCGGCGCATGTAGCAACCATCCCGGATGTTCTCAGAAATTTCGGCGCCTTGCCCATATTCACTTAATATAAGTTTCTTTGAATACTCTCTATGCTATGTTCCCATAAAGAACCCTTAAGGTTAGTATGGCATGACAATTTGTGTTCACTCGCAGCAGAGTAGCACGAATTTCCAAATATCAAGGATGAGGTCTTTGCATAGGGTATTCAATCATAAAGCATGCTGCTCTCTGGCAATGAACTTAAAAGAACTCTGTGTCAACACATAGAATTCAATCGATTACCCAGGCTAACTTGCAAAAGTTAGGGTTTTTGCGCCTTGCGAGGTAATTAATCAGATCTTGCTTGTCGAAATTTAAGCCTAGGTAAACTAGGTAATTAATCCGCCATGGATTAGTAGACGCAAAATCTTGCCCAGAATCAGAAAACAGGGAGTCGTAGGATAGGATCAGCAAAAAGGGAGGCGTGGCCATGCCTTAGGCCAGTCGAAGCCATTTGCTATTGGCCACGCCCCATCCTAAACCGACCCTATTTACCTCGACCAATCAGGTCGCCTTAAACTTGCTACGCGCACATAAGTTGTGGCTGGGCCCATACTTGCCGGCCCCTTTTCCATCGACCAATCAGGTCGCTCTAAAGCCGCCACACTCACACCGGAAGGGTAGCCACGCCCATGCTTGGCTGACCCCTCTCCTTCGTACCGACCAAATAGGCCACTTTAAATGCGCCATGAGCATTAGAGGTGCAGCCGCGCCTCATGTTTGGCCGACCCCTTATCTTGACCAATCAATTCGCTCTAAACTCGCCACATACATTAAAGGCCAAGCGCACCCTGCCGCACCACCATACTAACTGGCAAGCCAAACGCGCCCTGCCACAACAACATATTAATCGGCATGCCAATATATCACTCTGCCGCAGTAACGTGCCAACATTCCACTCTGCCGCAGTAACATGCCACAATCCACTTAGCCTTGGCCATGCCGCCAAGCCCTAACTTTGGCCACGACACCAAATCCTAGCCTTGGCCACGCCGCCAAGCCCTAACTTTGGCCACGGAGTCAAGTCCTAACTTTGGCCATTCCACAACGCTACAGGTGTGGCCATGCCACAACGCCACCATGCCGTGGCCATGCCACACGCACTAATTAGGGTTTCGACATGCCAAACCCTAATTTGGGAAAAATTTCTACGCCAACCAAGCCAAATAACGTTTCCCAGAGCATTGGGATCGGTGTGGCAACATGGCCAATATTTCCAGAGCCATATTTGGGTTCAACACCAATATGCCAAAAACGTGGCCACGGCTACGCAGACGCCACTATGCTAATGGCGCCACTTTGCTACACAACAAAGATGTGGCCATAATCAACGGATACCCTTCCTCATGAGATGCAATCTCAGCCATCCAAGGTCGCCACTGAACTGACATACTTGCGGCAAGTTCCAGGCAACCAGCTATGGCCATGGATACGCCAGGCGCCACTTACACCACCGTGCCACTGGCATGCACGGGATATGCCAGTCATGCTGCAATGCCATTGGCGTACACCAAAAACGCCACCGTGACATTACCAGGCGCCAACATAAGGTATCCATAATCAACGGCTACCCTTCTTCATGATATGCAATCTCAGCCATTCAAGTTCGCCACCAAACTGACGGACTTGTGGCAAGTTTTAGGCGGCCGGCCTAGGAAATCCTAATAGCATCACATGCTATTTTCCTATGGAAAGTTTCTTGACTTTGACTTGCCACACATAGCAACCTGCTACATGTTTTCCACGAAAACACTCGAGACATCAAACATGTCACAAACTGGGGATACTCATCAAGGTATTGGTCCGGCGGTTTACGACGTACGCGCGTGCAATACGCCCGTTATAAGAAAGTGTCATGAAGTGGGACAATTAGTGGTGATGAAAGTAACGGTGTAAACTAATTCACTTCCTTCATCATGGAAGCATAATGCCTGACGGTTACACGTTACTCTATTCTTCCACCACTCAATCGTTTTCATTTCCTACGAGACCATGGTACGTTTCAATATGACTTGTATAAATAGGTTTCACCTATTTACCACGAAACAAAAAGTTTTGGTCGGCAACAACACAATATCTAGAAATCACCTGGTAGCTTTCTATTCTGCTGCGCTTCTACTTTCAGATACAAGTCATTAAACAACCACACCATCAGAATCAACGATTCTGGTCTCAACACTCTCTTCGCTTCCCTCCCTAAGACCAACCCTTCTCCTTCACTTTGTGACCGAATCAAGCCTGGAACGACCATTTCTTGGTTTAGACCAGGATTGTACAGATTGATCTCTAGAATCAAAAGTACTCCCGTGCAGTACATTGTTTAGGGTTTAGATTCGTTTCTCATCCACACACCCGAAATTACCAATATCAGCAGAAACGGTTTTCACCCATAAACAATAGTTTTGATCACTAATATTGACAAACATGCTTGAGATAGCAATGCATGCGAGTTTGATCGAGCAATGCTCTAGCAATCTCCTCATTTGTCAATTTTAGTGACAAAACTATCAATACATATGGATTACAAAATAGATAAAACTTTGTAGCTTCTCGTCGACATGCTTGATATCCTTGGTGCTTCAACATTACTTGAAAACTTCGTCTTTCCAAGCACTCCCATGATTCCATAGATGTTCAGTTCATCATCATAGTTGTTGAAGTTCCGTAGTCATAACTGTTAGAGCATAGCTCGGTTGAACCCACCAAGCGTTGGTATGTCAAGTTTGGTTGTTCTTTTTAGTGAATCAAAACTCATGTTAAGAGTCGCTTGATTATGTACTAGAGTCAACTTCGTATAGGTTAGCTTGAAAGTATTAGGATATGAGACTTTACAAGTATTGCGAAGACTTGAAGATGTGAAGAAGCAAGGAGCTACAACGACAATAATCATCCTTCCACTTGAGGTTAGTGATATTTGACTTGAACTGTTTCATTCCCTAATGTATCTTTCAAGTCATGCATATTGAAAACAAAACTGCGAAGCATATTTGAACTCTAGATAGACATAGTATTAAGGAATACAATACGAGGTTTATTTCTTAACCATTAAACTTTGTAGATAAGACATCGCCATAATCATTTGAATGCTATTGTGATTATGTATGGGTATGAGGTGAGGATTTCATCCTAGGGAATAATGTTTTACATGTGTTCTAAGGAAGTAAGTTCATAAACTTGTTTGTGAATCGAAAAGGAAATCGCCAGGCGTTATTGGTTTTGTTATTCTTTGCATATCTTATGAACAACCAATATGTGTGATTGAGTATAACTGTTCACGACTTGTTGTGTTCTTGGTAGAACTATTCACAAAGGCCTGACTTATGTATTGGTATGAATTTTATTAGTGAAACCGATCTTAAGTAATCACCTGAGATGGTATGATCGGGTTTGTGATTTTTGTCTGACCAAATATGGGAAAGGGGAACCGATCCTAGTAAGAGGTGCAGTACATCACAAAGGGGAACCGATCCTTGTATGAGGTGCAACAAGGTTTATAGCAGAAAGGGGAACCGATCCTATGAACATGTGCAACACGTTTTTAGGCAAAGAGTGAAAAAGCGGGGGTGCAACAACCTCACCCAATATTTCGATTAGCAATCTGTATGGACAAACTCCAATATACTTTCAAGAGAATCAACTAGACAGACAGACAGACTCAATCTTAATAAAGTATACCAAAGAGTTATATCTCTCTTTCTCGATTCAATTCTTTCTCAAGCAAATAGAAATTTGTGAGTCTAATTGAATACAAGAGAAATCACTTGAACGGTACCAAAGATCAATGTTCAAGTATCAATCAATTTCAATCAACAACCAAAGGTCGGATATTTCAAAATAACACAGACACCAGAATTTTGTTAACGAGGAAACCGCAAATGCAGAAAAACCTCGGGACCAAGTCCAGATTGAACACACATTGTATTAAGCCGCTACAGATACTAGCCTACTATAAACTAACTTCGGTCTGGACTGTAGTTGAACCACAATAAATCTCACATTGATCCAAGGTACAGTTGCGCTCCTTACGTCTCTGATCCCAGCAGGATACTACGCACTTGATTTCCTTAGCTGATCTCACCCACAACTAAGAGTTGCTACGACCCAAAGTCGAAGACTTTAATACAAATATGTATCACACAGAAAAGTCTACAGTAATATATAAATCTATCTCCCACAGAAATACCAATGAGTTTTGTTCCGTATTTTGATAAATCAAGGTGAACAGGAACCAATTGATAACCCGGACTTATATTCCCGAAGAACAACCTAATATTATCAATCACCTCACAATAATCTTAATCGACGCGGCGAAAGAAGATATTGTGGAATCACAAACGATGAGACGAAGATGTTTGTGACTACTTTTATATCTTGCCTATCGGAGATATTAATCTCAAGCCAATCGTTACGATTATACTCAACACGATAGAATCAGCAAGATCAGATCACATAACTACGAGAAAGTAGTATCGGTATGGCTTCACAATCCTAATGAAGTTTTTAAGTCGTTAACCTGGTTTTCAAGAAGAAACCTAAGGTTAAAGGAGAATCGACTCTAGCTAATACAACTAGTATGACACAGAAGGTCTGGGGATTAGGTTTCCCAGTTTCTAGAGTTCTCCCTTATATAGTCTCTCAAATCAGGGTTTGCAATCAATGTTAGCTTAGTAACAAAGCATTCAATATTCACCGTTAGATGAAAAACTGATTAGATTCAAGCTAATATCTTTCAACTGTTGGATCGAAAACTTAAATTGTTACATACAAATGAAATGCACGATTTTAGGTTTGTGTAACCATACCCAAACATGTACATTTGTTGGTTCAACAATAGTTAACCAAATGGTCAGCCATATGAGCACTTTCATATCAACCATATTCTTCTTCACCATTACTAGTTCAAATGACTCAAATGAACTAGTTAGAGAGTTGTTGAATTGCAAGGAAATCTTATGTAACTACACAAGACACAATCAAAGCAAGAACGATTTGATACACTCGAATCGGTTCATGAACTTTATAACCACGGTTTTCATTTTGCATTCCTTAGTTAATATAAATATAAGTTCACAAACAATTGTCTTTAGATATAACCAACTTAAGTTCGCAGACTTAGTTCGCGGACTTAAGTTCCCTGAAGGAGTTCTCAAACTCCAGCAGAATTTCTCGGGTCGAGAACTTCCGCTGATTCGCGGGATCGGGTTCACTTGACCGAGTTCACGGCTCTTGTTCCGGTTCTCTTGATCAACAAAGTTCTCAAACTTCTGTTCAAGGAAAAAGGACTTATACATATATGTGTTGCCACACAATGCTTATATCCAACATTGGTTATATAATCTAAACTCTCATTTCAATCATTGAAACATTCTTAGAGGACGTTATTATATAGTTGTTATTCACAAACTATTTTTCGTCAAAGTAAGAAATTTTCAAAGTGATTGAAACATATCATGACTTTCGTCACTAGGTAAAGATGAACTTGGCCAAAGCAAAAGCTTACCAACACATATTTCGAGAAATAGATAGGCGAGATAAACTCGGCTCGAAATAGCAAATGTGTATAATCAAAGTCTATATAGCAAAACGACCTTTGTCTCAAAATTAGAGATAGAGTAGATAGACTTTTGAGTGATAGATAAGTTCAAGTATCCACATACCTTTTAGTCGATGAAGTTCCACCAGTTCCTCGAGTAGTTCTTCGTCTTGTATGATGATTGCCATGTAACAACTAAACTTTCTATCCTAGTCCGAGACTTAGTTATAGTAGACTAGAAATCAAGACTTATAGTTTTGATCACTAACATTGACAAACATGCTTGAGATAGCAACGCATGCGAGTTCGACCAAGCAATGCTCTAACAATCTCCCCCTTTGTCAATTTTAGTAACAAAACTATCAATACATATGGAATACAAAGATAAATAAATTAACTTTTGTAGCTCCTATTCCACATGCCTAATCTTCAACATTACTCGAAATCTTCGTCACTTCCAAGTACTCCAATGATCCCAAAGGTTGTAAGTTCAGCATCATCGTTGTTGAAAATCCGTAGCTATAACAACGAGAAAACAAGAGTTCTCAATCATTGTTATACAGTGTCATAGTATCATTATATAGTATCAAAGTTCAATTGTATCATAACTTCGACAACAATACTATGGTGATATGTATCACTCCCCCTTAGTCAATACTCCATCTCACATGGAAACCACTCCCCCTTACATAATGATCCGAAAACCATATGTATTTGTAGTGTGAACTACATATTATTTCTCCCCCTTTTTGTCAATAAAATTGGCAAAGGCAAAAGAACGGGATCCTAATGAAATTTACGAAAGAGACATTTCATGACCAAAAGAAAGAAAACACATATCATCTTATTTAGATGCAATCATAAAGCCGAAGCTAAATGCATTCATCAAGGAGTTTAAAGATACAAGATAACCCCTCAAATATTCCACAGCCGCACTCCCCACAAAGATTTGACAATTAAGCACAAGTTCAATTAAGAACTCTCCCCCATAATATGTCATTCCCGAAAGAACAACAAGAGCGACCTTAATTTCAAGAGAAAAGAAGGATTTCTTTCGACATAACAAATCACATACAAGTATGAATTTGAATCCAAAATACTCAGTTAAATTGACCACAAGAGAACCTATGATTAATTTAATCGGATATGCTCAACATAAGTGAACTTATGGAGACTCAAAAATACTCAATTAGATTAATCACAAGAGAAACCATAATTAATGTAATCGGAATACACAACCAAATTAACCACTAAAAGTAATCAATTTAATTGGTCATGCTCAACATAAGAGAACTTACGGAGCAACAATTAAATAACCAAACGAGGATGATTAATTTAGTTGATCATGCTCGACATAAAGTACCTCATGGAGCAACAACTAAGCTAATCATAAGCGAATGAATGACTCATTCGATTGTGCTCAACATAAGACACCTTATGGAACAACACAGTATATGCACAAATTGTAGACCGGAGGTCGACCAAATACTGTGGAATAAGCAAGGATTCATTCTATTTTCCATCACCATTTTCACAGTGACATATAATAGACATAATCCTTGTAAACAAAAGATTTTAACCTATCTTCCATCAATAATTGACATAATAGGCTTAAATTTTGTATTGTCAAAAGTTCATTCCTTCTTTTATCAACACATGCATATCGACATATAAAGGACTTAACTTTTGACAAGACATATCTGTACTTCTTATGGATCTATCATATGTAGCAATTTAATTGAAAGATAAAATCATTCAAGGCTAAACATACGAGTTATTAAAAATAGAAACAACAGTAGTTCGACATAAGAAGTTTAACAGATAAACAAGCAGGAGTACACTTAGATCAAGAATTAGTCACTCCTCTCATAATAGTCTCTTTCGATCTCATAGAACTTCTCTATCATTTCAGGAAACACATTTTCAGCATAGTCTACCTTTTCTCTGAGAACTTCATTTTCCTCCTGGAGGAGAGTGAGCTCATATGCCCTTGAATTTCTTGCAGAGGTTCTGATTGCGGGACGCCTCATCTTCTCGATGCTTGACATACTCAGAACAGTTGGTCCACCAACATCAGACCCAAAAGGTTTCACTTTAAAACGAGCACAAATTCTTGAGATGAGACAAGGAAAGCCAGGAGTTTTTCTTGAGGTATGTTTTACACTTATCATTTGATCAATAACAAGACCTCAGAAATCAATACTTCTCCTTTCAAAGATATAATAGATAAATTCAGTGAGACCCTTGGTCCATACATTGTTGTCAATTTTGTTCGGCATCAAGTTTGCCACAATAAGTTTAGCAGCAGTTTTGAGGAACAACCCATCCCCTTTAACATTGATCTTTCCATCATTCAGAGAATGGTCTTTGTTAAAAAGATGGCCAGACAACATTTCTGAAGATAATCTTTCATTCTCAGGAGGAGGAAATCTAGCGCCCCCAACCGGCACATCCAGGAGATAACCAATAACAAAGCGATCAACAGTAAATGTGACGTCTCCTACAATAGTCTTGAAGGTGCAATTGGTAAAGTTTTCCTCATGGATATTAGCATAAAATTGTGCAACCATCTCAATGCGAACCGTTCCCAGTGGTCTGTGAATTAAACCCCAGTTATGATTTTTGAAAAAATCATATAAACCATCTACCTCAATTTTTGAAGCATCATAGAAACGCTCACAGATTGGTTGTTTGTTCTTGTACTCCAAAAAGAGTACACGAGCAGCCGGGTTGATAAAACTTGCACAAATGCTTGGATCATAAAAGGAATCATTCCTAGTTTGATGACTTGAGCTTCCAACATGCCTTGTTCTTCTATGTGCCATAGATAGAGATGAAATTTCAAAACAAAAGATGGGAAACTTAATCGGTTCGTGAATTGTTCCTAATGGCAATCCTCCAATTGATTGAGAAAAACAAAAACTGCTCTTGACCCAATGTACGAGAACTTCTCCTGAGTTCAAAGACACAAACCAACTTTGATTTGATTAGAAAAACGTGAAGTTGATGGAGCAAGAAATGAGAACTGTTTGGGTTTTTTTTGCGTTCTCGAACTGAAAGAACTAGAGAAGGGGGTGAAGTGAACGAAGAGATTTACTTCCCTTTTTGTATGTCATGGAACCACTCTGACACGTTTCGGAACGAGACTCGTTTGTGAAGCGGTTCTAGGTTCCACGTATGTGAACCACACGTGTGTCAGAGAAGGACTTGTTTGGTGCTAATTAGGAGCGATAGCTCACATGTATTTGTATCAAGTAATTTTTGTAAGAACAAAAATGAATCTTGCACACCATGACACCAGGAGAGAGTTTCTTTCCAACAACTTTTAATTCTTGCATTATTGGAGAATTCCCAAGGAATTGTTTCTATAGGTTTTTCAACGAAAATCCAGAAGGCACAAGACAAATTTTGTTTCTGATTTCGTATTTTCAACCTTATGAGAGACAATTTTTTAAGATGATTTTTAGTATTGCAGAGGGAAACTCTTTTGGTGACAAGAGACATCCTTGCTCCAATATGGAAAACAATACATTTATCTAGATAGAGAGTGTCAGAACTCGAACAATGAATCAATTCATTCATTGAGGTGGTGTACTCAGATAGCTGTGATTTAAACTCCTCTTGCAATTTGTTCATTTTGTTGAAACTAGTTGAATTACACAGAGAGGAGGTGTTACAATCACTAATTAGCAAATCGATATCAACCTCCACATGAATATTATTCATCACAACTTGATTTAGTTTGACAAGAGACTCTTGTTCTTTCTGGAGAAAAAGATCAACATTAGAAGAAAGATTTTCAAGTTCTGGAAACACTTCAAGGGATTTTAAACCTGGTGGAGGTTCAGACAATATTTCTTCTACAGACATGAAAAAATCAGTCATAGAAAGAAAATTCTACAATCCCTGGATCTGGTGGCGCTTTTATTGAGATAGCAATATTGTCCATAGAGTCAGATCGCTACAAACACAGACTTGTAAGGTCTTGAACGTGTTTGCCTGCTCTGATACCAATTGAAAAAGCGGGGGTACAACAACCTCACCCAATATTTCGATTAGCAATCTGTATGGACAAACTCCAATATACTTTCAAGAGAATCAACTAGACTCAATCTTAATAAAGTATATCAAAGAGTTATATCTATCTTTCTCGATTCAATTTTCTCAAGAAAATAAAAATCTGCGAGTCTAATTGAATACAAGAGAAATCACTTGAACGGTACCAAAGGCCAATGTTCATGTATCAATCAATTTCAATCAACAACCAAAGGTTGGATTTCCAATTGATTGATTCAACGCACAACCTGTGATACTTCAATTATATAACAAAATATAATGCGGAATAGAAATAACACAGACACCAGAATTTTGTTAACGAGGAAACCGCAAATGCAGAAAAACCCCGGGACCTAGTCCAGATTGAACACACACTGTATTAATCCGCTACAGACACTAGCCTACTACAAACTAACTTCGGTCTGGACTGTAGTTGAACCCCAATCAATCTCACACTGATCTAAGGTACAGTTGCGCTCCTTACGTCTTTGATCCCAGCAGGATACTACGCACTTGATTCCCTTAGATGATCTCACCCACAACTAAGAGTTGCTACGACCCAAAGTCGAAGACTTTAATAAACAAATTTGTATCACACAGAAAAGTCTACAGTAATAGAAATCTGTCTCCCACAGAAATACCTACGAGTTTTGTTCCGTCTTTTGATAAATCAAGGTGAACAGGAACCAATTGATAACCCGGACTTATATTCCCGAAGAACAGCCTAGTATTATCAATCACCTCACAATAATCTTAATCGACGCGACGAAAAAAGATATTGTGGAATCACAAACGGTGAGACGAAGATGTTCGTGACTACTTTTATATCTTGACTATCGGAGATATGAATCTCAAGCCAATCATTACTATTATACTCAACACGATAGAATCAGCAAGATCAGATCACACAACTACGAGAAAGTAGTATCGATCTGGCTTCACAATCCCAATGAAGTCTTTAAGTCGTTAACCTGGTTTTCAAGAAGAAACCTAAGGTTAAAGGAGAATCGAATCTAGCTAATACAAATAGTATCACACAAAAGGTGTGGGTATTAGGTTTCCCAGTTGCTAGAGTTCTCCCTTATATAATTTGATTTGAGGGAAATTCCATGAAACTGGAGAGTTTGCTGAAATTATGGAATTTCCATGAGATGAGATATATATAATAATAATAAAATAGGGAATGATGGAGTGTGGGACCGGCAATGGCCAAGGCATGGCCGGCCGTCCAATGTGCACGGTCCCAGAGCACTCTTCCCAATTTTATGTAATTTTCATGATTTTAGGAAAATTTCATAAAATCATAGAGATTTGTTAAAACCAGGGTTTGCAATCAATGTTAGCTTAGTAACAAAGCATTCAATATTCATCGTTAGATGAAAACCTGATTAGATTCAAGCTAATATCTTTCAACCGTTGGATCGAAAACTTAGCTTGTTACACACAAATGAAATGCACGATTTTAGGTTTGTGTAACCATACCCAAACATGTACATTAGTTGGTTCAACAATAGTTAACCAAATGGCCAGCCATATGAGCACTTTCATATCAACCATATTCTTCTTCACCATAACTAGTTCAAATGACTCAAATGAACTAGTTAGAGAGTTGTTGAACTAGTTAGATAGATCTAAGAACCTGACAAAGGAGTTTATGTTAAGATAAACAGAAGAGCCTTTGTCCGACTCATATCACTTGGTTGAATAGATTTGATACCAAACAGATTTGTTGTTCCTTTACTGTTTGGAATACGAACCAAAGAAATTGTTCCAAGTACGTGACTAAGGTCGGAGGCATGGGAATACAAACGGAACTAGGTGAACTATAGGTGTAGTTGCTTGGTCTCAACTATACAAAGTTAGGTGTAATTTTGTGTAACGGCTTAATCCTGAGAGTATTCAATTCTAGACAAGGTCCTGGGGTTTTTCTGCATTTGCGGTTTCCTAGTTAACAAAATTTTGTTGTTTCATTTACTTTATATTTCCGCATTATAATTGTTTTATTATAATTATAGTAAATTACACAAACGTTAATTCCTATTTACTTGATAAGTGAATCCTATTGTGTTTGGTTAAGTCCGAACCTTTTTATCAAGTAACATACTTCGTTGTTGTATTGTCTCAATCTCGTATCCATAGACGATCACACGAAGTGTAAACCGATTAGTTGTATTGTCTCGACTCAGTCCATAGACAATCACTTTCGGAGAAAGGACTTATCGGTAGGAAAAGTTTTAGCTTGAGGTATATCTGGGTACCCTCGCCTTTTCAATAACAATGAGAAAACAAAAGCTCTCGATTTTTGTTATACAGTGTCATAGTATTATTACACAACATCAAAGTTCGTTTGTATCACAACTTTGACAACAATACTACGGTGATATTTATCACTCCCCCTTAGTCAATACTTCATCTCAACACGAAAACCACTCCCCCTTACATAATGATCCAAAAACCATATGTATTTGTAGTGTGAGCTACATATTAATTCTTTCTCTTTTTATCAATAAAATTGGCAAAGGTACGAAAACGGGATCCTAATGAAATTTTCATGGAGACACTTCAAGACCAAAGAAAAGTACATATCAACTTTGTTTAGATGCAATCATAAAGTCGAAGCTAAATGCATTCATCAAGGATTTTATTAAGATACAAGATAACCCCTAAAAAAATTCCACAGCCGCACTCCCCACAAAGATATGGAAATTAAGCGCAACAAAAGCGAAAGAACAACAAGAGCGACCTTACTTTTATGAGAAAAGAAGGATTTCTTTGGACACCAAAAAAACCACAAGGATGATTTTGTATCCAAAATTCTCAATTAAATTAACCACAAGAGAACCCATGATTAATTTAATCGGAATACACAACCAAAATAATCACAAACGAATCTATGATTAGTTTGGTTGGAAATGCTCACATAAGAATACTTATGGAGCCACACAGTATATACATAAAATATGGATCAGGGAATATCAATACTGCGGCATATACAAGGATTCATTCTATTTTCCATCACTATTGGCACAATGACATACAATAGACATAATCCTCGTAAACAAAAGATTTTAACCTATCTTCCATCAATAAATGACATAATAGGCTTAACTTTTGTTTGTCAAAAGTTCATCGATCTTGTATCAATACATGCATATCGACATATGAAAGATATAACTTTTGACATCGTATGGGACAATAATAGTTCACGGACGCAGACACACATATCCCATAACATATTGCAATATATAAAATCATAAAGATTAATTCTGCAAACATCATCTTCCAAATCAACTTTAGAATTTAAATAAATAAATGGGGTATTTAACGTTTGGTACCCAAAGAAATGTCCAACACCTAGGTTTGGTACCCAATATTTGAAATATTAAGGGTTGGTACCTTGACCAACGCTTGACTGTCAACGACTCCATTTGACCCATTATTATTTTATTTCTTTGATTTTTATTAAAACTTCATTCAAAGTTACAATTCTATCCCCAATAAAAAACCCCGATAAACTTTATTCATTTGTCGCATTTTTGTATGCTTGTCCCTCTTGTTTCATGGAACCACCTTCGTCCATGGCGAAAGGAGCTATTGCGAAGGGAAACACCGCTTTCCTAGGTGGCGATAAACTAACAGGATATGCATATGCATCACTTCACCAACACACATAAGCTTTAACTAGTACAACCGTTGCCACGGTGGGAGGGCCGACCGAAGAACTTGACTAAACGACACCACTACGTGAAACGACACCAAGTTAAAGTTATTGCAAAAACATTGAAGTGTATTTGAATGTCACTGTTTGCCATTTGCGTGGGTTAATGGCACGAGTTTATGATTCGCCACTCTAACCTAGTGGAGGTTTCTGGAGTTCATACATCCACTATACATGCTATACTCTGCAGTAACATCGCCACCTAGCGCCAACATTTAAATTTTTTGAAGATCTGAATTTGCTTCAAAAATAGTGCTCTGACCAACTTTCACACCATTGTTAATATCTGGCATGTCACCGTCAGTGTCCAACGCCCTTAATACCTAACAAAAAAGAGCAATAAATGTGTAACTAAATCGTGAAGTATTTTTAATACACGAAAAAAAAGAGTTGTTTTCTACCTGCACCATGCCGGGTCTTTTGTTAGTAGAGTGAGGAACACAAGCACATCTGTCTCAGCCATCCTAAACATCTCTCTCTCTCAACGTATCTCTTTTCAAGCCTTGGATCTTCCAACTCTAAAAAATCTCCAGTTTCGATTAAATTGGCTATCAATGGTCTGGCCTGCAGAAAACATCCGCCAAGACAAAAAATCATCTTATTCAAGGCGCACGAAGTATTTCTAGGACAAAAATAACAGTAGGTCAAAGGTTCTGAAATAATATACATGTGTTTACCCATTCAACTAAACTCTCATCTTGGCTTGCCTCGACAGGTCTACGTCCGGTCACAAGCTCTATAAACCCATCTAAACCAACGATTATCTAGAATTTTCAAATTCAATGATCAAATTCCTCACAGACCCATGATTAAATTTCAAGAACTGAAAATTTGCAAAAGAAAATATCTGTATTTCCGATGACCAAGTATAAGATTTAAATTCAACAAGAACCCCACATTAAATTGACCACCAGGGAGCTCAATATCCAAGAATTTTGTTAAAAAAAAGACGGTTGAGTTGTTGTTATTACCTTGTGAAGTTGACACTTTTTGGAACTCTACTTTGGAATAAGTCTCTCAGAGAGTTCTTATGTTATGAGCTATCTTTTGTTTTCAGATGAGAATTTAGTCAACCATCAAAAACTTTGTGGAATTCAGATCTCAAACGTGATGGGTTTGGTAACAAGACATTTTGAAAACTGGTTGAAAGAAGATAACTTGATTGTGTTGCATCAAGACAAGATTTTGCGAGGAAAACGTGATCCTTTTCTTTTCTTATTTGTGCTGGTAGAGGGGCATTTTCGTCTTTTAGGTTATGTAAAAAAAAAAAAAAACTATTTCTCCAACTTCCAGAAACAAAAAATCAAAGATTTTATATTAGAATTTTTTTGGGTAATAATTTACGAATGACATTTAAAGGAAAAAATTGCTCTACCAAAAAAAAAAAAAAAAAGATTAAATAGTAGTAATTGATGTTCCAAATGACCCCTTTGGAAATTTCCTCGATGGGGTCAATGCCCAAAAGTGTACCCTGCATAACGTTATTTACTAAAAATGTCTAGTTTTTTAAAAATTCCAAAAAAGGTATAATGTGCACACATTATAGGTGTGGATTCATCATATTGGGTACACAATGTCAAGCAATGGGTACACATTCAAACATTTTTGGTAATTTATAACATTTTTGGGAATAACTAATTAAAACTAGACACCTTTGGAAATTTCCTCGATGCTAGGACAGGACATTTTTCTCACAAGAAGGGAGAAGAAAACAAACGCACCGTTTGCTCTGTTCTCAATTCTCTTGGGAACATCAAATTCTTTTCCCTTCTCTCCTCTGTCGTTTCAATTTTCAATTCACAACTTAACAATAATGATTCATTCACATCCCCACAATGCACTTGAGCTAGTAATTCACAAGTCACTTATCTCTTTTCCAGTGGTACTGCATTTTTCAGAATGGTTAAGCTTTCACATGGTATCCAGGTTAAGACATACCCAAAACATGGTAGCTAGTGTGATGCAATTTCACACTTTCAGCATTTGCCAAACTGAATAACTAAAGAGATAAATTACCTGAAATTTACAGGAGCAACAAAATTTTCCTTTTGGCAAATTGAGTAAAGAACGAACATACAGCCCCTTGTATATATACAATTGAGACCTACATATATATGTGCTTAAAGAAACCAAGATAAGAGAGCCTTTGAGGGAGTTTTGCTTGTGGAAGTCGCTTCACTCAAGTTGAATAACCCATGCTTTACTCTAAACTCAATGGTCCACTTGTGTTGCTGACACTGATCCCGAGTTTTACTGATCCTAGAAATAGCAGGTGAGTTTGCACAAGAAACCCTTCAACTCAAAAAAAAAAAAAAACCGGTGTTCCTTCTCCTTCTCAAGCAAAGATCTCTCCTGGACAACCACGTGTGTCCTTGAAAACCATGCAACAACAAAAAGGAGTCCAGAACACCACTTTGTATGTGCTAGTAACATTTGAGAGAAAAACTATATAGTCATTGAGAAGAGGGCGGTTCCACAGATTTGGGATTAATCACCTGTACAAAATACTTCGCATTCCAAAATAGCTTCATTTGCAATTTGCATACTAACGGTACATGTTGCCCATCTTTACATCATTCGGGTAGCCTATCCGCATAAATTTTAAGTCAAGTTCCCTATAATTTCTATCTAGTGAGCATATGTTGTACAATAATAATCAAAAACTTGGATATGGACAAGCTTCATGACATATACCTTGAGGTGCGGATGAAGCCCTACACATCAAAGTCCCGACATAGAAACGATTGCCCCCAATGTTCACCACCTGTCCAAGGAAAGAGCGGGAGCCCGAACAATGGAAGGAACATGTCAAGACTGCATGACCCACAAGCATGCAATCAAACAAAAGTTTTGCATGTACCAATCAAGACAGAAAAACCTTAATTAAATGCCATGCACCTCACGGGCACAACACAAACCTTAAGAACCTAGGCATTACCATGATCCATGAGAGAGCAATTCAAACCAATCCAGATCTTGAGTCCTGTTCCACAAGAACAAACCAGTTGCCTCGATCTTCTCACTCATCCTCCCGAGAGACCGCCAACAAATTGTTTCCACTCGGACATCTCACATCTTCCCAATAGTAAAATCCGGATATATCTTCGGACTCAACTTTGATAAACACCAAATCCATGGTAAGCATTTTCGGTGTGGTGGCACACGCTTCATCATAGTCACCCAGTACTGCAATTTCATTTCAAATGAACATGAATCCTTCTTTCAAAGACTACTTCACTGTTCTAGTTAAAATGACTTCATACTGTGCCCCTTACAAGGACAAAATGGTGTCCGACTTCTTCACTGTTCTCGGTCAATTGAACCACCTCCAAGGCAACAGATAAATCTTGTGGGAAATCACCACAAGCTCCAAAACAAAGTTATGGATCTCTCCTACCCAATAAACCAAAGCAGAATTTTGCTTCTTTTGGATGCCATATTGCCAGGCATTTCGAGCTCCCACTGGTTCCGAGTCATCCACTCAGATTATCATTTGGCACCTTTAAGTTCCCAGAACTTCCGTTTACTGAGATTGACAGTGTATTCGACTCATCCTCTTCTCGATGGAGTTCCAGACTTGGACTCGAATGCGAGTCAAAATGTCTATTCCTAGGGCCACCGTAAATCTCCTGTCCTTAACCCCCTTGTGTTACCAAATGACTTGCCAGGATGTGGAGTAGGAGTGGGACCCTTCGAGCCAGAAATCCTTGGGAAGAGATTCCATGTCCGGATAACAGTTCCTTCCCTTGGCATCCGTGATCAATGCAGCCCAGTCATCACATTGCATCAGCGCATTTGCATTCCCCATAACCCGTCAAAAACAAATTCACGTTAGTATCATCGCCAGAGGTGCAGCTTCGCCGATTAGAAGGAAAGAAAACTAGTGATGTAATCAAATATTACCCAAAGTGCTCTCCTTGCACGAGTAAGCGCAACATTCATTCTTCGAATATCAAGAACAAAGCCCACACCATGAGTTGAGGCACGAACACACGACATGATAATCACATCACGTTCTGGCCTCGTTAACTCTGCACAACATACACAGTATCTTGATAAGAAAGTTCAGAATAGTTTCACCAAAGTTTTTCTAGGCAAGATTAAATACGATTCAGCTCGAGTTCAATTCAAACATACAAATCCAAGTGACAATATAACGGGAATAAGATATGCAGCCTGCTAAGACCCACAAATCCAAAACCCAAAAGTTGTGACAAAGAGTAGCAGGATCGGACTTGAGTGGAGTACATTCTTGGACAACACGATAATGCGATGAACAAAAATTTGAAACAGAATCAAGGAGTGTAAAGACTCGTTTTCTTTTAAGTGCTCTATCTTGACTCTAACTTCAACCTCACTCTTCTCCTTTTCATCATCTATCTCAATATGCTTATGTTCCGCAGCTTCTCCGGATCCTTCAGCTCCATCTTTAATCTCAATTTTCTCCTTTTCCGCATTGATCTCATCGGGCTTCTGAGTAAATCAATTCAGCACACTCAATAAAAAATCAGACTTTTCCTCCGAATAAATGTACACTAATTCAACAATTCAATGCCAGAATCGGACACTGTCGACAACACGAGTGGGTCTTATCAATAGTTATCATCCCTGTGAGACACATTATGATCCCTCCCTAACAAAAACTTCATTTTTACATTCTCAATATGAGAAATTTCCAGTTAGGGTATGTGGGTGGGGGGATTATGTTTATGAACCCTTAAAATGCCTCTAAATATGTCTCTAGACTGGTCGAATCTACAAGTACAGCGTATTCAATAAATCCAGACTATTGAACAAAAAAATTAGTATCAAACTGAAAAGGCTTACATTCTTATACTCTCATTATTGCTGTCATGTCATTATTTTCCCCTCCTTTTCGCTACTAATAATTCTTCTATAGTATGCTTTGAGAGCTAATTTGTTTTATACATACAGACACCAGTCAAACAAGGATCATTGTGTTGCAGGAATTAGATATATATTATAAATTCAAAAGACTACACCATATTATATCTAATTCTCCTATAGTATACGTAGTTATCACGTCCGAAAACCCCATTACTTATTCTACAGAATAATCACTAATTTCACATCCATTCCTGTGACACATTATGATCCCTCCCTAACAAAAACTTCGTACATTCTCAATGTGAGAAATTTCCAGTTAGGGTATGTGGGTGGGGGGCTTATGTTTATGATCTCAATAAACCCTTAGATTTCCATTCTTGACAAGTTTTGTAATGTTTACACAGACAAATATGATTAACATTTCAACCATGAACAGTCAAATCCAAGACCAGATACTAAACATCAAATCCATGAAGCAGTGTTGAAATCAAATCCTAAAAAATTCTTTCCCTTTCATGTTTCAGTTTCAGGCAATGTTGAAATCAAATCCTAAGGAAACCCTAGTTCTTCATACTTAATTCGACAATAAAATTGATAGCAGTTGAGTGATTAAATCATTTAAGAACATATGATGAACGTTCAATAGATCGGAGCGGGAAGAAATAAGATTGAAATCGTACCTTCAATCTCAAAACAAGAACACCCGAGAATCTCCTTTTCGATTATTCTCAAATCCCAGCTGAAATTGACCAACACCTTTCTTTCTATGAGCTAGATTAGGATTCGAAAAATTTAGATTAGGATTTGAAACCACTCTGATTCTTCAATTTCGACACAAACCCTAACTTCTCTGCTCATTTTTTTTTTCTATCGGTTTGAAGAAGAAAAAATAAGGGAAAAAGAAAAGAAGGGAAGAAAAAATAAGAAGAGCTTGCCGAGATTCGAACCCCCAACCACGAGGTGACTCTACCCTGGAGTTTACTAAACTGCCCCTACACAATTACTACATTACCAACCTCCGTGTCCTTTTTTCTGCACACGAAATTTACGTGATTACCCATCGTGTTTTGTTATATTTACCTCAATTTTAGTGAGAAATAGAAGTATATAGGGGCTCTTTAGTCCTTTCATTGTTGATTGAAAATAGTTTGGGACACCAAAATCCAATCTTTTTGTGTCAATTGATGACTTACAATTTACAAAAAAGTGACCATATAAAGGTCCTCCCTCGCTTCGCTCGGTCGGCCCAACTAAAGCTGATTTTTAACTAAAGCTGATTTTTTGAAAGTAAACCAGATGGGAGGAAATGGTACAGTAGATTAGGTGCTACTCTAATTGGTTTAGGTAAGTTCCGATGATGATATTTCAACTTTTAAAAAAGTTCCGATCAAAACAATGAAGTGGTGGAAGTTTCAAGTTTGGATTACTGATGCCCAAGTCGACAAGCGTCTACATTTTCTAAATCGAGATCGAGTTAGAAACCCGTTTGGTACGATTTCCATAGATCTGATTTGGGCTCTAAGTTAATGGCGGATCCACCAACAACGATTTACTTGCAACAACCTGATTTTGTTCCAGTGAAATGGTTAAAAGAATCATAATATGGTGAATATGTGTATGAATGATTAAATAATGATAGTGGTTCTTGAAGTTTCTTGAATTGGATGTTAATATGAGAATGGGTAATCCTGATTAGATAATAAAAAAGGATAGAAATGGTTTGATTGGTAATCTGCAACGGGGTAGGGTGGATTTTGGGATGGGTTTTAATTGAATTTTATTAGATTGATTGTGTTGGCGGTGGTGAGTGTTGGTGGATGTTAGTGGTGGCGGAGGTAGAAACGAGTAGAAGTTGTGGTGGTGCAGGTGCAAAGGAGAAGGAAGAACATGGGAAAAAACATGTGGTGGTAGGGAATGTGTGACAGAGGTGTATTTTTATCGATGTGTTGGTTCATCTTAATTTAATAACTCAATTTCTTTTAATTGGTTCATCTTAATTTAATAACTCAATTTCTGTTAAATATTTAATTTGTAATAATTACTCACTCTTTCCTTTTTTATCTGTCCTAATTTCTACTTTGGTCTGTCCATTTTTATCTCTGTCCGCTCTGTTTATAGACATACTTTTTCCTTAAACTATCAAATATACCCTTACTTTTAATAATCATAAAATCATTTTTAATATCAAAATCTTAAACAATACACCGTATATCAGGAAAAAAACTTACTCAATATCTTTGTATTAATTGTCATTCCTTTTTTAAATAAAAACATTTATGGATAGTTATAAAAATATTTCTTAAATTGTGGATTCCATAATAAAAGCAATATAAATTTGCTTTTATTTTCTTAAAATATTCCCTAAAATAATAATACTATCAAATTTAAGCTAATAATTTAGTTTTGGTAATAATATAACATTAAATAGACTACTCAAGGGCTAGTCATGATATTTTATAGGATTTCCTTAATATCTTGACAAAGTCAAAGAGGACTCTTAATTTAGGACGGAGGGAGTATAAAAATAAAAAATAATGAGGTCAAATAAAATAGTTGACAGTCAACATCCAGTCAAGGTACCAACCCTTAATATTTCAAATATTGGGTACCAAAGCTAGGTGTTGGACATTTGTCATACCAAACGTTAAATATCCCTAAAAACATTGCAAGATGAAAATGTTGGACATAGTTATGTGTACTCACAATAATGGCTATTCCAAACCCTAGTTATCCTTCTTAAACAAAAACAAGAATAAAAATTCTCTTAAGAAGTTTCCTAGACATTATAGAGTTTTCTCAGAGCATCTACTGAGAATTCATTCTCATTATTGAAGAAACTATTGATTATGGGATCATTCAATTCCTCTAGATCTTCAGAAATGTCAGTTAACTCACTAAGTTCTTTTTTTAGTCCACACAAAGTGTTCTTGGTTAGAGACAACATTTTTTCATAGTGAGTTATTTTTTCCAAAGAGGAAACGATTTGAGATTTTAAATCATTTCTCTTGTTGATAAAATCTTTCACCATGCCTCTAAAATTATTATCATAATGACAAATAGATAAGAGACAGTTAGAGGAAGAACCTTCTCCATTAGTTGTCGACTTCACTTTCTTTATTCTTGAGGAAGAGATTCCATCACAAAGATACACATTAATCGCTTCAATTGCATCTCTTTTTGTGATCCCTCTAGTCACGAAAACAAGCCATGCGATCCATATCTTTGATAAGAAATGAGAAAGGGAGGACACAAAAATATAAACGAATTTATGAACACAAAACCCTAGAAGGAAAGCGAAAACGAAAGAACATGTATAAAGGAAATACTTATGTAATAGTGTTTGACTGACAATCCATCTAAGAACGATAAGAAATTAGCTAGATAATCAGAGACACTTTGCCAGAAGTATACCTATTTAATTCTCACACTACTAGGATTTTTGTAAGTGAGACTTCAGCCTTGTGATTAATTTACACAAGTATGAGCCTTCAGCTCATTAAATGAACATTGTCTTTGTTTCTCCTTCTTTCTTCAATTGACACTCATTCCGGAAGAGTAAGACATGACTCGTTTAACATATCCGTCAGAGGTCTCTTTTTGAGGACTAAATATAGGACCTCTTGCAAAAGGTTCAAGAGGATCATAATAGATAGGGATCCAGTTTCTAGACTTAGATTTACCAGAACCAGTCTTATAAGCACAGGGAATGCTTTTAGTAGCACAAGAATTTATACCACTAGACTGCACTTGAACCCTATGATGACTTTTAGGAAGAAGATCATATTTATAAGGATTCTGGTATTCTGTGGACATGCGATTCACTGCATTAGTCGAATGACTATTTGTTCCATTGACAGTGGAAAGAAGCAAATTGTGAAGTCTAGAAATTTGTTTCCTCCTGGCAAAATAATGGATAGCATAGTGATTCTTTTTCCCACAGAATGTACAAATTCGTGGAGGAGAAGCAATAAATGTCACATTTTTTAACTTCATAGCCATATGAGAAGATTGTAAGTTATGTAAACTTTTCTTGACACAACCTTTTTCTGTAGGAGTTTTCTTCATTAGTTTGTACAGAAGAATTTCTCCTTAAGACAAAGTTTTCCTTTTCCAAGGAACCGCACTGTTCATGGGCTAGACTAAGAGATGCGCTTAGTTTCTCTTTCTCAACACGAAGTTTGTTAAGATATGATGAATGTGTCTCGATCAACCGATTTTCTCTAATTGAGTCTTCTTTAACAATATTCTCAAGAACACTAATCTTTTCACGCTGTAGAGTAGTTTCTTGGAGAAGTTTTTCAATATTCTTAGAGAAGGAATCAATGATGTTATAGAGTTCACGTTCTCGATCAAGAGACTTTTCGAATTCATCGATAAGCTGATCATGATCCAGAAAATCAATAAACTCAGCAGTGTTTTTTGAGATTCTGGTGAGCTCCTTTCCATCTTTTTCCATAGTGCCTAATGTCTCATCGGAGAGAGAGATGTCTACACATGGGACAACCTTTCTACCTCGGGATTCGGAAGAATCTGCTAAGGAGTAATCCTTTGAGGTATTCCCAAGACATTTGGTATAGTTAAAAGCTTTAGAAGACATCTTGGTATGCGTAGATGCTAGAGATACTGTCCTCAGAATCAGATTGCCATAAACACAGACTTGTAAGGTCTTTTAAACGTGTTTTCCTGCTCTGATACCAATTGAAAAAGCGGGGGCCCAATATTTCGCTTAGCAATCTGTATGGACAAACTCCAATATACTTTCTAGAGAATAAACTAGACAGTCAGACTCAATATAGACAAAAACTATATCAAAGAGTTTATATCTCAATCTCTCGATTTGATATATACTCAAGCAAATAGAAATCTGCGAGTCTTTATCAAATACTAGAGAGATAACTTGGATGGTACCAAAGACCAATATCCAAGTCTCAATCAATTTAAATCAACAACCAAAAGGTCGGATATTCTAATTGATTGAACAACGCACAACCTGTGATATTTCAATTATATAACAAAATATAATGCGGAAAAGAAATAACATAGACACTAGAATTATGTTAATGAGGAAACCGCAAATGCAGAAAAAACCCGGGACTTAGTCCAGATTGAACATACACTGTATTAAGCCGCTATAGACACTAGCCTACTCCAAATTAACTTCGGTCTGGAATGTAGTTGAACCCAAACCAATCTCACACTGATCCAAGGTACAGTTATGCTCCTACGTCTCTAATCCCAACAGGATGCTACATACTTGATTCCCTTAGCTGATGTCACCCACAACTAAGAGTTGTTACGACCCAAAGTCGAAGACTTTAATAAAAAAATTTGTATCACACAGAAAAGTCTACGATAATAGATAAATCCGTCTCCCACGAATATACCTACGAGTTTTGTTCCGTCTTTTGATAAATCAAGGCGAACAGGAACCAATCGATAACCCGAACTTTTATTCCCGAAGAACAACCTAGTATTATCGATCACCTCACAATAATCTTAATCGACGCAGCGAAAAAGGTATTGCGGAATTACAAACGATGAGACGAAGATGTTTGTGACTTCTTTTTATCTTGCCTATCGGAGATAGAAATCTCAAGCCAATTATTACAATTGTACTCGCACGATAGAAACAATAAGATCATATCACACAACTACGAGAAAGTAGTATCGGTCTGGTTTCACAATCCCAATGAAGTCTTTAAGTCGTTATCCTGGTTTAGAGAAGAAAACCCAAGGTTAAAGGAGAATCGACTCTAGCTTATACAACTAGTATCACACGTAAGGTGTGGGGATTAGGTTTCCCAGTTGCTAGAGTTCTCCCTTATATAGTCTTTCAAATCAGGGTTTTCAATCAATGTTAGCTTGGTAACAAAGCATTCAATATCACCGTTAGATGAAAACCTGATTAGATTCAAGATAATATTTCTCAACCGTTAGATCGAAAACTTAGCTTGTTATACACACATGAAATGCACGTCTCTAGGCTTGTGTAACCGTACCAAAACATGTACATTTGTTGGTTCAACAATAGTTAACCAAAGGTTTTCCATATGAGCAATTTCATATCAACCATATTCTTCTTCACTATAACTAGTCCAAATGACTCAAATGAACTAGTTAGAGAGTTGTTCAATTGCTTAGATCTTTATGTAACTACACAAGACACAATCAAAGCAAAAACAATTTGATTCACTCGAATCGGTTCATGAACTTTATAGCCAAGGTTTGCAAAAGCATTCCTTAGTTTATTTAAACATGAGTTCAAGAACAATAGTTTTTAGATATAACCAACTCAAGTTCGCGGACTGGGTTCGCGGACTTAAGTTCACGGAAGGAGTTCACAAACTCCAGCAGAAATTCTCGGGTCGAGAACTTCCGCCAGTTCGTGGACTGAGTTCGCAGACTGAGTTCGCGGACTTGGCTCATGCCACCATTCCGGTTCTCTTGATCAACAAAGTTCGCAAACTTTGGTTCAAGGAATAAGGACTTATACATATATGTGTTTCCACAACAATGCTTATATCCTACCATGGTTATGTAATCTAAACTCTCATTTCAATCACTGAAACATTCTCAGAGGACGTTATATAGTTGTTATTCACAAACCATTTTTCGTCAGAGCAATTTTCAAAGTGATTGAAACATAACATGACTTTTGTCACTAGGTAAAGATGAATTCGGCTAAAGCGAAAGCTTACCAACACATATTTCGAGAAATAGATAGGAGAGATAAACTCGGCTCGAAATACCAAATGTGTATAATCTTAGTCTATATAGCAAAATGACTTTTGTCTCAAGATAGGAGATAAATAGACTTTTGTGTGATAGGTAAGTTCAAGTCTCCACATACCTTTTAGTCGATGAAGTTCCACCGGTTCCTTGAGTATTCCTTCGTCTTGTATGATGATTGCCATGGAGTTCTTGAGCTCAACTACACTTTCTATCCTAGTCCGAGACCTTAGCTATAGTAGACTAGAAATCAAGACTTATAGTTTTGATCACTAACATTGACAAACATGCTTGAGATAGCAACGCATTCGAGTTCGACCGAGCAATGCTCTAACATCGATAAATAACCAACATTTTAGTTTGGTACCCAATATTTTAAATATTAATGGGATGATACCTGAACTAATAGTTGATTGTTAAAGTTTTCATTTGATCAAATATATATTTTATTGTATATTTCATTAATAAAAATATCTAATTTTACAAATATATCCTTGTAAAAACCCTTATCTTCTTCTCTTATATAGCCTTGGGACTTCACAAAATTATTAATATATGGAGTTTATTAATATAGGGAGATATACCAAGAATGATTTTTTTGTTGCTAATTTAAAGTATGTAAATGATAGTGAATATGAACGTCTACAAATGAGCAATAAGTCGTATATGCTTTAACTGAAGAATAAATCATAGGTCAAATTAGACAAGAAGCGGAGGGAGATAGTTCTGATGATGATAGTACAAAGACACCAAAAGTTTCATACCAAGAAGCTTTAAACATGCTCGACAAGTTGGAAATGTTTTGGCTCTAATAAGAAGCCCTTAATAATGAGGTCTTACGCATCTGCAAATCAAAAGATGCAATAACAATCCAAAAAGGTACATCCTTTTCTCAAACAACTACAAATTAGTATTTTACTTCATCTTAAATATTGATGTATCAAGATCTGTAAGTTTCCGATAATGACAATTTTATTAGTGTATGAAGGTAAATTCCTTATGGAGGGACTAGAAAAATCTATTAATATTAAAATATGGAGGTTATTACTATTTATAATTGGTAAAGTTGGGATTATGATTTTTTTATTAATATATAGAGTTTATTAGCTAGCATCTCCCCCTTTCTCACCACTTCTCCAGAGCAAAAAAAAAACCAACTTCATCTTCTTGTTCAGACCTAGTCCATTTGGGGCTAGATCTAAACAAGGATATTAGTTTTTTTGTGTTTTAGTTTTAGAATAAAAGAGTTTTTTCCTATTAGGGTTTTAACTTTGCTTTGTTAGCCGGCAACGGCTTCTTTTCTTCACCTTCATGGTGATTCTAGTTTCATCTTCATGGTGATTCTCTTTTATTTTAATGGTTACTTGATCTTGATTATAAGTTTGTTCAAGTACATCGAAAAATTCAGGTTACTCTCGATTCTCCGGTCAACAAATTTGTAGAATACTCTTATACCATTGGAGCATTACTTCATCAGGAAGAAGATTTATCAAATGGTCCATAAATATTTTGAAGACCATCTTCTCTCCGATTCAATCGGTTCTTGTATTATTGTATTAGGTCAGTATTTGGAATTCCTTCACTTTTCCTTGTCGGAATTTTCAATCATGTGCCGCTACAAGCGTGTTGTTTCTTGTTACTTTTTGAATTTGATGAACTTGAGATCCATGTAGTCATGATTCCCATTAATGAAAGCTGAATTATACTAAAAAAAAAAAGAATTTATTAATATATGGAGTACTACCATGTGGAGTTTTTACTGAACTTCAATTCCTTGATAAATATCGATTTTTTTCATTTTTTCTTTTACATTACTATTTTCCCTCATTTTTATATTTAATATATTTTCTTATGTTTTGAATTAAACAAATATCTCCTATATGGATCTAAAATCTCTCTCTCCTTCCCGTAGTGATGCAACTTTTGAATCTATCAAACATCGGTGTGGTTTTCCAAGAACACAATAAACGAAAAATAAAAATATAAGAAAGAAAATAAATAAAATGGTTGGGATATAAAATAAAAAGAAAACTAGACTTTTATTAGGAGTAGATTTGTAATTCAAATAATTATTTAATGAAAAATAAAAGTAAAAAAAAAAAATCCTGGTTGCTAAAAGGTGTAGTGGGATTAGTAGGGGATACTGTTGAAGTGAGCCGATGGTCAGCATCGGCTTTAACTTCTTAGTCTCATATAAAACGACACCCTGTTAATTCCGATAACCCCTTTGACAATCATGGAAATATTGGTTAAAGAAAGACTTTATCGATCGACCATTAGTCCAGATAACATCCATCAATATTTGAAATTTTGGATACCAAATTTAAGTGGTGATCATTTGCCGGCACCATTTGTTAGGAAGTGCCGCCGAGTCCTGGACCTCCTCGTTGGGCCGACCGAGCGAAGCGAGGGAGGACCTTTATAAGGCCACTTTTTTGTAAATCTAAGTGATCAATTACCACAAAAAGATTGAGAATGGTTAGGGCCGAAAAACTAAAAATGTCCCTCCCTTTATAACTTTTTTTGTATCTTATCTTTTCAGGGGTATAATTGGAAAGCAAACTTTAATATAACATATCTAAAAATCCGTGCCTTGGAATTTTACAAAATTTATCTCGTTGGAAAGATTATAAAAAACTCTACGAAATAAGTACAAACAACAATATCAAATTTAGAGTTTTTACGAAAAATTTGGAGGTATTTATCATTTTAGGCACAATTTTAGAAAATTAAATGTATATCCATTATGCAAACTACCACAGAAGATACATAATACTTTATGTAGCAAAATTTTGGTTTATGCATCAACTAATTTTCCGTTGCAACTAATAAAACGATGTACTCCATCCGTTTCAAGAAAAATGATACTTTAATTTTAGGCACAATTCTCGAAAATTGAATGCATAGCCATTATACAAACCACCACAAAGGATGCATAACACATCATGCAACCATATTTTGGTTTATGGATCGACTAATTTTCCGTTTCTGAAAAAGTGAAACTGAAACTTTAAAGTGATATTTTTCGGAAAAGTCACTTTTCCGAAGCTTTCGGAAAAGTCACTTTTTCCGAAACGGAAAAGTCACTTTTTTCCGAAAAAAAGTTTCACTTTTTCTAAACGGGGTGAAACTATCACTTTTTCAGAAACGGGGTGAAAGTATCACCTTTTCTTAAACGGGACGAAAGTAGTCGCAGACGAATCCCATGTTCAGATTCTTTTTTCGGTCGGCCCTCCCACGAGGCAACGGTTATACTAGTGTAACATGATTAACCGTATTTTCATTTCTCAAGACATTTTTTTGACTCATTTTGTGCTGGTAAGCGACAGATTAAAAACAATGCGCTATATACTTTGCCTTGTTTCCATCGAGAATAACCAAAGAAAGAGAGAAAGGGGGGAAGAAAAATCGAGAGAAAGGGGAGATCTCGAGTGAAAATATTGTCGTTTATGTTGTTGATTTGGTACCATTAATGGAAGAAGAAGAAAACACCTCAGTGTTAGTTGGGTTTTTTCCCCATCAAAGTATGAGATAAAAAGGCTTCAATAGAGATCATTGGATCATCTTCAAAACGGGTAACTTCTTCTAACCCACGCATCATTGTATTAATTTCACACCTATTTTTGGTTTAATTGGAACATTGAATTTAGGGTTTGTGAAAAAAAAAAATGATTTTAGGGCTTTGGGTTTGGTTTAGCTGTCACATTTGAATTACTTATTGAGTACTTTAATTGGGAATTTTTTCAACAAATTCAAAAGCTTCATCTAGTTAATTACCACAAATGCAACACCCCCACGCGTTAATTACAAGGCCAAGTGCCAACTGTTGCATTCAGTGGAAGCCTAAACCAAAAAATTGATTGATGGTTAAGTGGTTCGACCATTTATGTGCATTTTTTGTTTTTCTTTTTCAACTTACTTTTTTTCATTTTGAGAAACACTCTTTTGTTCTGTCTTCCATTGGCTTCTTATTCCCAAATGCTATAAATTGGATGATCACGTTGTGACGAAATATACAACCACTTAAGAAATATACAACACACAGAAAACATGGGTCTAGTGCTTGTCATCATAGCAGTAATGGTTGTTTACTTCAATAATTATTCAGTTTCATTTGTGAATTCCGCTTCTTCATCATCTCTTTCAGTGGGCTTTTATGATGAATCGTGTCCTCGAGTTGAAGATATTATATATGAAGAACTAGTGAAAAAGATGTCTCCGATTCCTCGAAACATCACCATACCGGGGACTCTTAGGCTGTTTTTCCATGATTGTTATGTTCAGGTATACATACATATATATGTATTTCTCTTCACAACATTTCAGCTTCATGTTTTTTAACTTTGTTTCCGAAACTCTATTATTACGATCAACTATGGCCAAATTATGGATTTCTTGAGGTGTCTTCTTTTTTTTGATCAACTTATTGTTTTTGTTTCTTATTACTGTCATCCATCTTAATTTTGTGTTTCTTTTTCCTTGGTTACTCTGTTGGTAGATGTGATTGTATTGATTTCAGACTGTTGTAGTTGCAAATTGTATTTTTTGAAGGTTTTTTTTAGCTTTTGGCATTGTTTATTACAGAATTCCTCCATAGTCTTTTTCACATCATTTGGAGAGTTTCCTGCACTGTTGATGTTATTATCCTTCTTGTTGCTTTTACTCTTCATGTTGCACTTCTTGTTGTTTTGGTTACACTCATGGTGTTTTTGTTGCAGTTTGGTTCTTCTTGTTACTTCATTTACAACTGTTCCAGTTCTAATTGTTTTCTCAGTCTTTGTTGCAGCGAGTGTTCTCTCCTTACTCTTACTAGTGGTAATGTTTCCGCAGTTAATGTGATGCATGGTTGTCCTATTCATGTGGGATGAAATTGACATGGGTGTTGTTTTGTTCGTTGTTGTGATTTGCAAATTTGAATGTCTTTCTGCCGCTTTTGACATTATTGCACCTGGATGTTGCATTTCTGGTTATTTCTTCATTCTTCCTTTAGAGATAATCAGCTCTTGTTATCTGAGATTAGTAGACCAATTTCTCATTTGGGCACATTATTTTTTCAGTCATATTATATGCCAGAAGTTATAATGTAGTTTGTTTTGAAAATTATTGTTCTAATTAGTTCTTAATATACTGCACAATTGTGGTAGATTCCTTCTAGTGTAGTGTCCATAAAAAGTCTACTTGCATGCATAAGAGATCCACTGAATTCCCGAGACTGTAATTGAAATTCACATAGAAATTTTCATGGAAGAAAGAGATATTGTGTCAAGACCTAACATTATTAAAACCATATACACCGTTGTTGACGAACTAAAACAGTCCATGGCAGTAGCGGAGCTTACAGGAATAAATATCTAATTTGAACTGAATGATGTTATAGATGTTGATATCGATCCGTGATGTGAACCGAGTTGAATGAACAATGACTTCTGTTCAACTTATTCTGTCTAACTTGTAAAAGTGAAACTTACAAATCGGTCCTTTTTTTGTAGGGTTGTGATGGTTCTGTTTTGATCTTACCAACAGATGACAATAATTCTGAGAGAAACGCATCTATCAACCTTTCTTTAGCTGGAGATGCATTTGACATTGTTGATAAGGCCAAGGCAGCATTAGAAAAAGAATGTCCAGGGGTAGTCTCATGCTCGGATATCCTTGCTATCTTGGCACGCGATGTCGTACACTGGGTAAGTTATTTGCATCTCTTAATGCTAATAAAAAATGTTGATTCAGTTTTATTTTGCAACTTGCCAACATTGGTGTGGCAAAGATGTTAAAGGATTTGACTGTGAATTTATTTGTTGTGCACAGTGGGAAGGTCCGCACTGGGAGGTTGAGAAAGGAAGAAGAGATGGACTCATCTCCAATGCAACAGAAGCTCAACTACTCATGCCAAAGTCTGATGAAAATATAACAACTCTCATCCGTGGATTCAAATCGATTGGACTATCAACTGCTGATCTCGTCACATTATCTGGGGCACACACAATAGGTTTTACACACTGTATTGAATTTGCTAGTCGTATCTTCCACAACGACACCACATTGAACTCTACAATAAGAGAAAAGGTAATCCATAGCTGTCCATTTCCGAAGATTGACAGAAATGTTGCCGAAGCACTTGATCAAACTTCTGAGTTTGTTTTTGATAATAAGTTTTACAAGAGCTTGCGACAACGGAAAGGCTTGCTCTTGACGGACCATGTATTGGCTTTTGGTGAAAATGATGTCTCTCGTAAATTAGTGTATAGGTACTCCGAGGACCAAGAATTGTTCTTTCAGGAATTTGCAAAAGCCATGGTGAAATTGGGAAGAGTTGGTGTTAAGACTGGGAATGAGGGAGAAATTAGAAGGGATTGTAAGAAATTCAACTGATTAGGGTTTTTTGTTGTATCGGCAATTACAATGTCACTGTGAGCATAATAAGAGGCTAATTTACTGTTTGGTAGGAGCTAATACATGTGAATTTACCATCTATTGAATGTTGCTTTTAAGCTTATTTCTTTTGCCAATACAATCAATGAAAGAGTTAGATTTTGGTATAGTGAGAATTGTGTTCTGTATCTGGTCTATATCTATGCAATTTCCTGTATAGGATTTTAGTTTAACTTTTGCAATTCTGTATTTTGTTCTAATAATCTTTTGCAGTTATCCAACAGTAGTTTGTCAATGCAATATTATTTTCTCCATGTCTGCAGTCATTTTCTACGCTGCCGCCTGCCGTTTTCTCTGCAGTTACAATTTGTGATCTTGCTTATTGTGATATGCTCTTTCCTAATTTGTGTTCAACTTCAAGAACCTGTTTCTTGTATTAGCATGTAATTGGAATAAAAGGTATGCTGTTTATATCTATCTAGACCGTTGTAATCATTCTTTTAAATAGTTTCAGTTAAGCTTTTGTGCAGTCGCTTCTGTACTTAATATTTTAATTCTTACTCTCATCCAATCTTTAGGAGGCCATTGTCTATTCTTATTCAATTTTTAGTAGGCTTTTCGGCCTCTTAGATCTGGTATATTTGAATCCTGTTTTTCTGTACACTTGTATTTTGTGGAGGGTTACTTATCCTCTTGATACACGACGACTTTGAACATGTCTGTGAGTTTTGAAACACTTTATAATGGATCATTATGTGTCATTAACCTGATCTTTAAAACTGTTATTTAACTTGTGTATTGAGGTTCCTTGTCAAACCTGGAGTAACACTCCAAGTAAGAAACCTTGAACCTCGAATCAGTCATAAATTCAATACTCGAGAGCTGATCTAAGGAATTGCATATGGCCATCTACCAGCCTTTAACCAATATAAGTTTATATACTTGATAACCCAGTACCAATGTATTGCCACATGCCTCTCCACTTAACCCATTTGTTTGCTTTTAAAGTATGAAATCAGATTTTTGACCTTTCTTCTGTTTATACTGTGCAGGCTAAAGATCCACAGTTTCATGCACTTGCATTTGTATCTCAAAGAGTAACAGAAACTGAACTTGTCCACGATGTTCTCATATCTATAATACAGCAAGGACTTAGTGATGTGGCTCGTTTGCCTACCTGGTCTGCAGTCGAGGAGAAGAATGCTTTTCATCCTCCAAGTTTCAGTGTCTATCCTCTATCGTGTGTGACCAGAGTTGGTGATAATTTGCTAACTTCACCTCAACAGTTGGAACCACTTGCAGAGGGCTTTTCTAGCGACTGAATCACGGGAGGCTATTTAGTCTGTCGGCTGCCCTTATCTCAGTTGTAGAGACTGTGATATGAGAAACTTCCAACAAATGTTTTCCTCAGATTGTCACAACAAGACAAAGTATTTAGAATAGTGGAAGAACTATGTTCTGTTCACATTGGTGGTATTTTAAAGGTACTCTTTTGACTTTTGAGTTTGACGAACAATTTGGTCATCTGTGATTCATAAATTTGGATTCTGATATGCGTAATTTTAGATAGGTTTTAAGTTTTTTTATGATATTGTGATCAAAATTCGTCTGCCTTTGCCATTAAGTTAAGAAACACCGTCTCTCATTTCTTTCTTTTAGCATCCTTGTTTTGTTATTCAGTTCTGTACAGTGTAGACTACAGATTCAAGATGCTGCTCATTTCTTTGTGTTTATGTACTGGTTAGCTTAAATTAATTGCTGAAAGGGAATGCTGCTTGATTAGTTTTTTCTCTTTCACTAAACAAGTCTTAACATTATCGGGAATCATTTGAATTGCAGAAGCTTAAGTGACGACGCTACCTTCAAGAAATTTTTGGATGTAAGCAACAGGGAGGGTGAAAACAAATGCTGGAGCATGTTTATAGTTTGATGTGTGGAACCCGGAGCAAATTTTCATCTACAGCAGTTTTTCAGACCTCAGTGGGGTTATGATTACGATCCTGACTTACTTCCCGTAACACCGATCAAGGGCCTGGGTGTGCAAGAATTTCACACAAAAAGGGAATTCAACTCGATGCTGTTGCACATGGGGCACTTATATGTGGATATTGTGGAACGGGGGAAGTTGGTATTGCTCTAGAGTTGCATAGGGAGATAGTGAAATGGAACTGCAGTCCAAATGTGATCACTTATGCCAAGAGGAAGACATGCAGTTTTGTAATAATCTGCAGTGGCTTATGGACGTAAGTTTCTATTGCGTATCTCTTGTTTTTAGCTAATTTATTTAAGCTGAAGAAATTACCAGTAAGCTCTTGTGATTGATAGCATTACTGACACGGCTCTCAGTTCTATAATACTTTCAGATTCTTTCTTTTTACCGATTTCTATAAATTTGGTTGTTTGCAGTATTTTATACCATAGAAAGTAAGCCCTCTTGGTTCGCATTTTGTTGTATAACTGCTGAATGGTGCTCCTTTCGTTTGTGTTTTTATGTACTGATTAGTTTGAAATAACTGCTGAATGGTATGCAGTTTGATGAGTCTTCTCTCTTTGACGAATCAATTCTTATTTGAATTCCAGAACCTTAAGTGGCGACATTACACCCAAGAAACTTTTGGGTGTCAGCAATAGGGAGCGTGAGAACAAACGATGGAGCGTGTTTATAGGTTTGTGTGGAACCCTTAGCAATTTCTCAAACCCTTTCAGGGCCTCCACAGCAGAAGAAGCAGAGGCTTTGAGCATGCTAGAGACAGCAATCTGGGCAAAGAGTATGAACTTCAAGGATTTCTGGATGGAAGGTGATTGCCGGAGGATAGACAAGCAAAGTAATATTTTTTGGAGAAATCAGGGCATAGTCTCAGAAGCAATAAAAATTCTGAAGACATGTGACATGTGACATTTTTTTGGGCTTTATGTTTACAAATAGGCAAGGTAACGAAGCGGCAGACATTTTGGCTAAAGAAGCGCGCAAACAAGAAATTCACAAGCAACAATGGTTTATGCCTCAGTTTTTAAATTCTGTTTTATTTTCGGATTTATGCTCTTCTAGTTCAGTTGTTAGTTTACAGAATAGGGATAACATCATGTTGGTAGACGCCAATATCTCTAATCAGGTAGAAGAGATAAGGATAACCAACATTTTAGATCATCCTGTGTAGTCCTTTTTTTCGTATCAACATAAGTAATGTTCAAAAAAAAAAAAAAAAAAAAAAAAAACCTCTGCATCATTTTTCAGACCTTGCTGGGTTATGAATACATAACCCTTATCATTAATTGTTCAAAGATATTCCTTGATACTCAAGGTGATCCCATATCGAAAAATTGAAAACATTTAATTATGATTTTCATAATATATGTTTTAATTACCATCAATTAAAGCATATCTTTGGAAAATATTATTAGTTAATGTGCTAGACTAATAATAGAAGTTTTCCAAGAGAGTTTTTAGAAATATGGTTTGATAATTGATTGGAAATATGAAAACCGAAATTAGGTACTTTAATGTTAATATCTTGAGAATATTTTCCGTTTTGGAATTTCCTTGTTGTCAAAACAACCTTGGTCTATAAACACGTGAGTTTGCATTTCTTGCAAATTATATCCTAAGAGCCAGGCAAACTTCATTCTTGTTGTTTCCGGTGGAGCCTTCTATCCGGAGAGGAAGGTACCATAATTAGGCGAAATCTCTTACAACCGCTCGTTTAAGGACTTATGTGGGATCAAGAAGCTCTACGAGTACCGTTGGTGGGAAACTACGTAATTGCATTATTATTTTAGTTTTCGATTATTGATTTGATTGACTAACGGTTGTTGAAACTTTGATTGCGCATAGTTTGTTTATTCTTGAGAACCCTCTCTTCTGATATAAGGTTCACTCAAACTAGATCAAAGTATCGACGGGATCATTAGAACCAATTTCGGATCTAATGGCATCTTGTGATAATTGATCATTAACATACTCCGTTATGTGTATGATTGATCACAAGAGGATTCAAGTTGTGTTGTGCAGGTTATTATTTAAGACAAACGAAGATCTGAAGACGACGAAGTTTTTCTTATTAGTTTTCATATCTTGTGAATAGTGTGCACAAACCTTGATAGGCTGGGATCCAACTAGAATCGTGTTTATCCTTGATAGACTTGATTGACTAGTTGCGTGAGATCGGCATCACCTTATAGTTTCTCTTTGAGATTTATATTAATTGATTGCAAATCTAGAGTTTGGTTATTTCGGTAATCAAAGTTTATGTTGATCTAACCAAACAAAGGAGCTTATTAGTTTAAACGGAAGAGCCTTTGTCGACAACTCAAACAATATATTTTTAACAAAGATTGATTAGAGTGGTTACAAAACGGATTCTTCCTTTGATGTTTGGAATACAATCCAAAGGACTTGCTATCACTTGAGAAGTCGAAGGCGCAGGGATACTTAGGAAATTAAGTAGCTAGGGGTAGTCTACTTGGTCTCAACTATACGAAGTTGGTATTAGATTTTGTATAGCGGCTTAATTCTGAGAGTATTCAAAATTGGACTAGGTCCCAGAGTTTTTTCGCATTTGCGGTTTCCTCGCTAACAAAATCTTGCTGTGTCATTTACTTTGTTTTGCGCATTATAATTGTTATTATAATTAAGTAAATTATACACGTAAGTTAAAAGATTGTGGTGTATTTAGGTACCCTCGTCTTTTCATCTTCATTGACATTTTGGATCACATCACGAACATTCTCTTGGTTGACGTTATCGTGGATAACAACTCCCAGTAACGCTCTCTTTCCATGCTTAGCATTTTTAGTACCACTTTTTCCGGCACCTAAGCGTACTTTGCCACGAGGGTTGGGAGTTCTCAAATCTTCGGCTAGCGCTTGATTTTTTTCCTTTCCCCTAATGAATGAAAACCAAAATATTATATTAACAGAGACAAGTTCGACAATGTGATAAAATATAGTAACCGAACTCTACATTTGGTGTTATCAGAGAAGAGTACGGTTAAGATTTTTTTTTTTTTTTTGCGACGCAACCGAACTCAACATTTCCCTATATAGAACGAGTTTGGTTAGGAAATATTTTTGTACGAAGCAACCAAACTCAACATTAGGTGTTATCAGAGAAGAGTTCGGTTAAGAATTTCTTTTTGCGAGGCAACCGAACCAAACATTTGCCTGTATATAATGATCTCGATTAGAAATAATAATTTGCGAAGTAACTGAACTCTAGACTGAAGTGTTCTTAAATTTCTTAACCGAAGTGTTCTTAAATACAGAAACTTCGGTTAGCGAAACTAGGGTTTTGGAAAAATCTCCTAACAGAACTTGATATTGTAACTATTATTTTTACCCTATAGTGATGATTCCTACTCAATTTCCTCAACAAAAAATGAATTAAAAGTGATGGGTATGACGGAAATTACCTACGGATTTGCATATTGCTCGATCCAGGGATCCTGTTTTCGCTTCGATGCTCGATTTGGACTTTACCTTGTGGATCAACTTGTTTCTCAGTTTCAAATTGATATGGGAGGTTTGCAAGATGTGCGAGTCCCAGATCCACTCCCACATTCCTTGGGGTATTCTTACTACGTATTGTTTATGACCTATTAATTAATCACGATGAAAATTTTACGAATCGACGATTAATGGACGATGACGAGGAGCGAAGAAAGAAGGCGGATGAGAACAAAATCTTTCCTCCCTCCACGGATCGGCTAGGGTGAAGGTGAAGGGGTTGAATTAGTTTTGTTTGTAGACTAAATTAAGTTAGACTTTTGGAGTGATAATTAGGGGAAAATCAAGAAGCAGAGAGGAGTTTTCATTGATAAGAATAATGGGGTTACATGGAACAATCCTTTACATATACGTGGAAGGGAATACCAATAGGATTTCGTTTTGGACCGTACATCCATGGGCATGGGCCCTTTAACACTCCCCCTTGTGCGGTTCAATAATGGAACTCCAGATGTACTGCCACATATAGTGCTTTGAATGTAGTTCTTCAAATGTTGTTCTCTCCTTGATGACATGTGCCGAAATCAATTGTCGTGTTAAAACTTTGACAAGGAAAAACCCAGTGGGATAAAACCTTGGTACAACTCTTCAAATGTAGTACTTCACATGTTGTCTCATACTTTACATGTAGTTCATCACATGCAATACGATCTTCAAAGATCGACGAGTCTAAGTTAATTGCCTCGTTAAAACTTCGTCAGGGAAACCCAAAGGGACAAAACCTGAACTAAAGAAAAAGAGTACAATATTACGTAAATGTAGAACATAGTTAGACTTGAATATGTTGCCTCATTAAAACCTTGACAAGGAAAACCCAGTGGGATAAAACCTTGACGAAGGGAAAAGAGTACAACGTGACAGATGCAAGTAAAGGTGATCCGTTGCAGATGATCACTTTGCTCCGTTGAAGTTGACTAGTTTCTTCACAACTCCTAAGGCAGAAAATCCTCGTGGGAAGACAATAGCCTTGTTTGGGAAATTACATTCTCGGTGTTTGTTGTTGTCTAATTAAAAACCTTGCCGAGTAATAAAACCCAATGGGAAAAAGTAACCTCGGTGAAGGAAAATAGTTCAACACACCATTAGATTCTCCCCCTGATAACAAACAATTTTCATTAGTCTAAAGCATTCAAAGGGAGTTTATCACACTTTACTTTTGTGACTTGAATGTTTATAAGACCATGTTGTTGATTTTAGAAGTTACGTTGCTTAACAGACTATCGCATTTCAATTCTTTGATTAAGATATTTTTGGCAATATCAACGCGATCTTTATGTCTTCAACGTTCAACATACTTGATGCTTTTAGTGTTTTCTCGCTAAAAACCTTGTCGAGTGACAAAACCCTTTGGGAAAAACTATTCTCGACCGAAGGGAAAAGAGTACAACACATCTTCAATTTCGAAGTAAAATATGTCGACATCATATCCTTGGATCCTCCCCCTGATGTCGGCATCTCCCCCTGATTACTTTCAGAGTTGTTCCAGACAGTTCCTTTAGTCATGTATTTTTCGAAACTGAATATCAGTAATAACCTAGAAAATAATCTGCAATATCTCCCTATGATTACTTTCGTTGGGGAAGAGATTATTGTTCCTTCATAATCAACAACTTTTTGGATTGCACTTTCATTAGCATTCCTTTTAATGTCTTTGTAGAGATAAAACAATTTTACGTCAATGGTTACTTTTAAGTACATGATTACATTCACTATACCATTCCAATGACGTTGCGTTGGCGCGGAGCTATATCTAGCTAACAAGTTCCCTGAGGATGTAAAATTTAATCGAGTACATTATTATACTAAGTACAACAATGCGTCTATTGTACTTAGATAAGGGAATTTCATCTCCCAACACATCTTCCTCATCTTCCTTTAGACGAAATGGTCATATACTTACATTTGAACCTCGACTAATCATGGGAGTGCTATCAGGATGCATGTCTTTGTTAAATTGCCTGACAACTTTAGACAAATGCAAACTGGTGGGGTAATATACCACAAGCTCGGTATTCGATCGAGCTTTTCCCAGATTTTTCATCTCAAATTCGGATTTCAAATAGCTTTTAAGGTCTCTTATTACATCAAGAGTACATATCATGTCTGTAACATCAACATAAATAGCTACAATTCCAAATCAGGAACTTTCTTATGAACACGCAAGGAAAAATAACTTACTTGTTTATCCCCTCCAAATCAAATAGCCACTTAGACGGGTATACCACATCCGCCTGATTGCTTGAATCTATAAGTGAGCGTTCTATCTAACTGTAAACGCACTCTGTGGTTTAGAGTCATTTGATTTGGGCAACAAAATTCTATCAAGTACTTTTGTAAATATATTCTATCTCTTGATTCTTTCAGAGATACGTAACAACCACATACATATGCCGCATTTCAAGTCCTTTTGAAATTACCAAGCTAACTAAGTAGCGGAACTCTATAACGTTCATTACAAGAGAACAATTCCAGGGATTTGTGAGAAACCTCGCGCCACAAGGCGAGTCTTTATGACTGCTTTCTTCTCATTATGCTTTGTGACAAATTAATCATGTATGTCCAATAGGCTTTACACTTGGTTGGTTAGCACTACCACACCAAATACCTGTATATTTGCCAAAGAATTAAGTTCTACCTGGATTGTGTAGGCCAAATATGCTATTACTTCGAAATTAATCAAATAAAGCATGGTTCGATCTCATTGTGCTCTACTTATGGAGCAACTATTTATGGATTATATCATCATTGTGCACGCATGATCCTTCCATTGACTCATGTGCATTCTCATAATCCGTCGGGATTTTATTGTTCTCTAGAATCATCTAAAACTTCGGAGCGTCCTCCTATTTGATTCATGGACGTATTCAGAGACAATATTATGAGATGATTTCTGATGATATAAATAAGTTGTGCCTTACTCATCTAATTCCATTCTAGGTGAGCATTGATCGAACCTAGTGGCATCTCCTTCTTCCTTTATGGAGCCACGGCCTTAACTACACTTCCACCAAGTGTAGTTGCAACACCTTAGTCTATGGTGTACCCATACTGAGGATTTCTAATCTTGCAGGAATATTTGCAGCTGGTATGTGTGATCTTGTCACTTTAGCGACATCAGTGTACATTCTGAAAATCAATTATTCTTTGTCACTTCACATTTAGATTCTGAAAATTAATTACAAGAATCAATATGAGACACAGTGGGAACACACCACCATAATTCATGTCGTTCCCTTAGAAAATACTTTTTCTTATCTCCCCCTAACGACGGGAAGAATGTCTCATTAAAATGACAACCCGCAAATCTAGCGGTAAGAGATCTCCTGCCAAAAGTTTTAAAATGCGGATAATTGTTGGCAACTAATTTCCAACATAACTACTTAACAGTTTTGAAGACCCATCATAGTACGAAGTGGAGTCGTAATGGCACATATATAGTGTAACCAAAAATGCGTAAAAACACGAATGTCGCTTAAATCCGAGTTACCAACTGGTACGAGAAAAGGTTGACTAATATTGGGTTCTAAAAACAAATTAAGTAAGATGCGTGTAATATTGCATATCCCCAAAGCAATAAAAGATAGGTTGGTACGCATAACCTATTCCTTAGACACCATCTGTAACCTTTGATGGTAGCCTCTGCGAGACCATTGGGTATAGATGTTCTATATTGATCTTATTAAACATGCAATATTCATCAAGTTCTTTTGATATAAATTCTCTAGCATTAACAAGGGTGGTTAGCCTTTGCACTTTGCATTGTGTGGTATGTGCTAGTAGTTTTCAAACGCAAATTTCTTAGGAACTATAACTAGTCCAAAAAGTCAAAACATTCACCAGATCCATCAGATCACTTTAATGGTCCGCATTCTCGCATGAATATTTTTCTAAAGTTCACCTTGTTTTCTTTGTAATATGGAATTTTTACCATTTGCATCTTGGGATGGTCTCGATCCTGTTTTACTGAAGACTTTGTAAAAATGAGTGATATTCCTTCTTACCTAAAAGCATAATGGGAAGGGGGGTTGTGCATTCATTAATTTAGAAAAACACTTATTGAGAGATATGTCGTCACTTTGCATTCTGTCAATCTTTTTCCCATTTTCGTTCACTCAATTAAAGTGATATTTGTATGAGTTCTTTCAAAACAATCATCATGTCACAACCAAAGTTTCTTTATGGTTATGCCCAAAGCCTCGTATGAGTCGAGTTTCCAACATTTCATCGTCGGAGTCAATATGATTCAATAATCCAAATATTATAGTGAATTACATTGCACTAGATTGACTCATTAGTCTCTCTAAAATATATTTCCTTCCAAATATATTAGAGACTATAAAAGATGCAATCAATTACATTCTCATCACTGTGAGTTTCCATATGATATCCACTCTCATGATTTTTTTTTTTTTTTTTGGAATTTAACAAGGTGATTAGCTCTCGGTATATATAAAGCTTTTGTGACTTTGTTTCATCTTGAAACAAATTTTGAACAATGCTTCGCTCAATGATCCAATCATCGTAGTCATATTATAAGGAAGTATTTCAACAACTAGTTTAAATTCCTTAAGATAATGGAAGAAAAACAATTATGAGTTAGACACTTGGGTCTTGAGAGTTTTAACAGGGGTGTGGCCTTATTACGTAATAAAAGTGGGATTCAATTCAAGTACTTTAGAGTGAATATATATTACGTGTCACCCAATATATCTCAAGTTCTTTAGAGAATTTATGTCTCGTGTTTTCATTCCATAAGTACAGACATTGGATCTAGTTCAACTGAATAAGATAGTCAATTGGCTAGGAAAATTTCTTGTTGCCATTAAAGTTGATGTGAAAATTGGTTGCTAATATGATACACACATTACATTGTATATATAAATACCTATGACCAAGTGCATTTCCCTATGACAAGGTGCATTTCAAACTTTTTCATTTATGATGGAAGCTAAAATTACATTTTAGCTTCATCTCATGATATATATGTCCCTTTTCTCATGCTTTATATGAGTCATTACGTCTAACCCTTATTACTTTGGGGTTCTTTCCATTTTCATTTTTGTTACATTTAGCTTAATTTGAGAAATTTCTTTATCTCAACGGGCCAAGAGAACCTCACTACACATGTCAACCACTTACTTTAGGTTGAATATATTAATAAAGATAGTTCTCTTGTTGTCATACTTCAACATATACCGTTTCGTTAGTATGATGGATGAAATAGAGAAATGGAAATTTTTTTGACATATATCACCTTTTGTGAGTTCTTCCACAAAAAATTAGAATACATGTAAAAGTCGAGTAATTGGATTACATCCCATGGAACATTCAAATTTGGGGAGAAAATATCACATATGCAATAATGGTGTTCAAGTACTTCTAAACCCCAAATACATACATTTGAATCAAGTTGGTACAACCAATTCTAGAAAAGACATCATTCAACTATACCCAATATCATATTCAAGAGAACTATAAAAAAAATATTAAGACCAAAATTCTTAATGATCTAGATCAGCGCTCATAAGTTAAATTGATTGTTTATGGACTTATCTTAAAAAAAAAAAATATAGAACTAGACATGTTCTAAAAAATAAATAAACAAGCCCAACAGGTATTCAACGTAAAAACACACATAACATCAGTTAAGTTACATACCTCAAATCAATCATACATTGGTTCCCGCTCTATATAAACAGTAACCTAATAGCCTTGATCACGCACGGTCCCGTAAAATGAAACAGGACACCTTTGCTAGAACAGACAGACCGGGTTGACTCAAACCGGGTGGGGCAGGACCGGGTTGACTCGAACTGGGTGGGGTAGTACCGGGTTGACTTGAAACAGGTGTACGGATCGGATCGGGACTTGCATTCCCCTTCCGCGAACAAAATTCTTTTCGTATTCCAAATTCTCAAATTCCCCATCGGCGGAATCCGGAGGCATAGATTAAAAATATACGAACATGTATCGTAATAATTTATAAAAAAAAATACAGATTTAAAGAAGGGCAGTAGGAGCAAGGATGGAAACCAAAGAATGGAGGCGCACATGATCACAAACAGACAAAGGGAAGAAAACTCTTGATGTACTCATCAGTCAATCATCAAAGCATAGTAACGTAAAAGGGAAGAAAAAAAAATTAGAACGCCATTAATTATCTTCTAGGTCAAATAACCATAAACCACAATGAAATGCAGAAGCAAATCTGACGAAACCACACACTAGTAATAAAAACATAATAAAAACCTTCTAGATCTATGTGAGATAATAAAAACATATATAATAATAATATAGTATCATTCATGATTAAAAACCTGGTTTGATTGGGGGCCAGACCTTTTAATTGGGGGCCTAGCACTAGATGACAAAAAAGGTCACCCAATCCTAATTTGGGTCACCCCTAATAATTTTTTTTTAAATGGCTAAAATGCCCCTAAGTGATTAGTATTAAGAATTAATTAACTTGATTAGTGTGGTAATTGTGTTTAGATAAAAATCTGATTTTAGGATAAAAATTTGTGGAGATTTTATTTTTGGGTTTTATGTGTTGAGAAGAAGAGGAGAAGTTTTTGAGTGGAAAAATTAGGGTTTTTGAAATGAGTGATTCAAGTGGAGGGAATGAGGGTGGTGAAGCTTCAAATAACAACCATGATTGTGTTGATGGTTATATTGTCTCAACTAATCATATGGATTGGATGTTTGATGAGGAGATGTTAATGGAGGAAGCCATGAATAATGGTGGAAATGAAGATCCTACTCCTCAAAATGAAGGAACCGATACTCCAAATGAAGAACCCGCACCTCAAAACAATCAGGTAAACCTCATATACTCTTGAAATTGTCTGAATGGTGCTCCAAGGGGTCGATTCATGCTCACTGTATAAGTCGTCAGTGTGAGAGTCGTTATAGTCGGGGGTTGGATTAATTAACGACTCTTGAAGGTCGTCAGTGAATTGGAATTACCGATGACGACTCAAACCTGCAACTTTTCCAGGTTATGAAAAATCGTTAGGGGCGTGTGATAAACACTGACGACTCTTTATGCTAGGTCAATAAGGGTCGTTAATTTTGTTTGTTTAGAGACAAACGACTCTAAACCCGAAACTCTCAAGAAATAAAAAAACTTAGAGTCGTCATATATGTATTCCTAGAAGGTGACGACCCTATCCCACCATTTCAACTTTTATGTAGAGTCGTTCGGTGTGTTATTTAAAATACTAACGACCCTTGAGTTTGGATTATCATAACTTTTGATTTCATAGAATCATTTCATTGAATCATAAAAGGCATACATCTTTCATAGCGATACATTGAAGGAAATGAAATACAATAGATAACAACGGAGCACTTATACACCTAATCATAAATGGCGTAATTATACATGGTGCCTTCCAAGATAAAGTAGCAATCGTCGAACTCAAACTTTTTCCCACGAAGCTCCTCGTAATAGCCATACGCCTTCCTCAACTGAAAACGCAAACATACTCAGTTAGTATTGTTGAAAGCTTTGGATAAGTTTTACCTCTTGTTTAAATACTTACTCTCATAGCACCCGACATATTGGGCATGGCTTCCATTACGGCCTTGATTTCTCTTTTAAAAACTTCACACTCGAAGAATATCTCCTCGAACCGTTCCTTGACGAGTTTCAAAGACCTTGAGTTGCAATTTCCGTCTAACGCCACAAAAACGATGAATACGCGGTTCCACCAAGCATCCGATGTTTGATCAATGTCTTTTCCTAGATCTTCAAAGTGGTTTGTGACTGTTTTCCAAGCTCTCACAATAGCACAATTCTCTTCCGAAGTGTAAGTACTAGTCATGGTGTTTCCTTTTCTTTTTCCTCTTGGATAATAAATGTATGAGAATGAATGTGAAGGTTTAGAATTATGGTTTGGGTGAAGAATGTGTGAGGTATGGGTCTCTATTTATAGAGATTAAGGACCCAACAATCACTTTTTTGAATTTTTAACCGTTGCCCGACTCAACCACATTTGGTGAATTCAAAATTCACATTAACTGCCAAGGATCGTCATTATATATATTTACCAAGTGACGACTCTTGATGATCAAAAGAGTCGTCCATGTGTTTTGTTTACTGACTGACGACTCTGCCGTCAAAGAGTCTCTGTGTTATGTAACCTTTAGAGTCGTTAATATGTTGTTCTCCAAAAATGACGACTCATGCCAAAAATTTCTAACAATCTTTAGAGTCGTTACGTGTGTTTTTACAAAGCATGACGACCCTTTATGAAATATAGTTATTGAACCAATATTTGAAGTCACTCATTTTATTGAATCCGAAAAAACATACATGTAGTTGAAATAAAATAGAAGTAAAACACATAAAATTGTTCAATACACGCCCTAGGGATTCTCTACGAGTTTAATTATATAGGGCGAATTGCCATTCAACTTCCTCCAAGAGAGTGTAGCAGTCCTCGTGCAGAAACTCATGACCGTACCTTAATTCGTATTGGCTCCGACCCAAAGTATACTGGGAAAACAATTTTTTAAATAAGTTAGCGTTGTTGAATAATCATAACCAAATAATTAATTTTTGATGAGAGGCCTATTGATTCACAAACTTACTCTACTCATTCGGTCTTCGTTGGGCATAGCGTCCTTACGAGCTTTCAATTCGTTTCTTAGCAGTACGCATTCATTGTATAAATATGCGTACCTTTCCCTTATTTGTGGGAGCGTCCTCCTGTAACGATTTCCGCTTAGTGCTTTGAATACCTTAAACACCCGTTTCCACCAAGCATTGGTGTTTTGATCATGCCCAAAGTAAGGCCCTCTTGTTGGGTCTTCGTTACTGGCCACCCATTGCGCTTCCTCAACGGAGTGCTTTGTGAGAGTGGTGTGTGCTCTGACAATAGCAACATCTTCTAGATTATTGAACGGAGTTGGAGCCATTTTTTAGTGTTTGAAAGTGATGGGTGACTGATTTAGGAAGATTGAAAGTGATGGGTGAATAAGTTTGGAAGAGATAGGTCTCTATTTATAGCAAAAATGTACCCAACGGCTAGTTTTTTAAAAAAAAACGGTTACTTCTGCAATAACTGCTCCTACTAGTCAAAGTTACCGTTGATTTTCAAATTCTCTCCACTTAGTTCGTTTAGAGTCGTCAAGGGATATATATAAACATTAACGACCCAAGGTGAAAACTGGGCAGCATGGTTTATATTTGGGAATGTAGAGTCGTCTGTGTATAAAGAGGGTCGTCATTTGTCGAGGAATGTGTCGTCGTTCTGCAAAAATAATGTTGACGACTGTTAGTGTCGTCAACCTGTAAATAAAGATGACGACTGTTAGGGTCGTCATTTTTACATCTCAGAAATTAACGACTGCTGAATGATATGTTTTTCTTTTCTATGTAGTTGGTTGTACGGGCGAGCTCTCAACCTGAACCCGTCTCTATTATCGGTCCGGATACCTCCCAACACTATATGACCGATTTGGTACGTTTTTAATGTTTGAATCGATGTATATCTTTATGAAATTTGTTTAATTAGTGTTGCATCATGAACGTGACATTGGTTTTGATGTAGACGTGGGAGACAAAGGCTGATGTCAAGGAATGGATTATTTCCAAGGCAAAAGAGAAGATGTGCGTAGTTGTTCAAAGCAAACACGTTGATTATAAGCAAATGGAGATGGTATGCGAGAGAGCGGGGGATAAGGAAGAAAGTCACAAAGGGAAGAACTACAAGTATGAGAAGAAGACGACGAGGGTCTACAAAACGAATTCGAAGAAGATACAATGCCCCTTCAGGATTGTTTTCAAAAGGCATCCTGAAACTAATCTATGGAGGTTGTATAGTATTCCGGATGGTCGTCACAACCATCCTCCACCTAGCACTCTTTTAGGGCACCCAGCATATGCCAGATTGAAACCACATCAAATGGAAAAGGTACGACAGATGAAGCGATGTAGGCCCCTTCGGATCCTAAATGCAATAAGAGCGGAAGATAAGACAAACTTGTCTATTATTTCCACCATCTACGTTGCCAAAGCAACGATCGGGAGAACTGAATGGGATGGTAGATTAATTATGCAACAATCGTGTGGTTGGAAGAAAAACTTAACTACGCCATGCAAACAAGGGTGGGTCCTAAAGCGACAAAGTGACACATATTTTTTCTTGCCCATCCTAGGATGGTGGATTTGGCTCAGTGTTTTTACCAGGTCTTGTTCATAGATTGCACCTATAAGACCAACAAGTATAACATGCCGTTGTTGAACGTGGTTAGTCATACTTCGGATAAGCAATCATTCACCGTGGCATGGTGCTTTATGGAAAAGGAAGAAATATAGGACTATGTTTGGGCTTTGGAACAAGTTCGGTTGATTTACCCGAGGCGAAGGCACACCGCGGGTTATAATTACGGATAGGGATTTTGCAGTCATGAGTGCCGTTCGTCAAGTTTTTCCACATGCTCAACATTTTCTTTGTACGTGGCACATCCAAATGAATATTTTTTCTAATTGCAAGAATCAGATTCAAAAGATCAAGCCTGCAAAGGGTAATCAACGTTCCAAGGAGGAAGACGAGCGTCTAAGTAAACTTTCAAAAAAAAGAGAAAGCCGAAGAGAAAATGAAAGAAAAGGAAAAATATGCTGAAGATGGTGATCTATGGGAGGATTTACTGCAAAGATTGGGACCATTTGGCTCATTCGAAGACCAAGTAAAGTACTATGCAAATCTTCAAAAGTTTATTGATGATTGGAGTACGGATCATAAGAAGGTTGTCGATTATTGCCTAGATACATGGTTGAATCCTTGGAAGGAAAAGTTTGTTTATGCATGGACCAATAAGTTCAAGCACTACAAAAATGAGTCCACGAGTATTGCGAACAGTCCATGGACGTTTGAAAAAATTCTTCAAGAGAACACCGGTGGGGTAGTTACGGTGCAGAAGCTATTCACGAGCACGCCGAGGATGACCTAAGCAAGATAGTGACTCGGATGGAGTATAGTAAGGACCGTTTTTGAAGCAATACATGGAAGACAAAGAATTGCTACGTGGGGTTTCGCACCAAGTATCATGGTGGGCAATAAAGCATATGATGATTTGAACTTAACAAATTTCGAGCGAAATCTTCCGATGGAAAAGTCATTAAATGTAATTGTACAAGCGAGACGTGGCTTGGCCTCCGTGTAAACATAAGCTCGGTGGGTACAAGGGGCTCATTCCCATTGAAGATATCGATCCTTTTTGGAAGCAACTTGGGTTCATCCCAAATCCCACGAGAGCCGTGATGAACAATTTGGAGACCTTGAGATTGGCAAGTATATCAATGAGAAATATCGAAAAACGAATTGTGCGGGAAGGCAGATCTTGGTTTCTAATTTGTGGCCATTTGCCCGTAAGAGCTTGGGAGTAGAAGAAGAGCCAAACAAACAAAAACCAACGGGTAGACCCACAACTAAAAAGTCTTTTAGAGAAACCGTGAAAGCGGCAAAGAGTTGCAAAAGCGACTGTCACGTCATCGGTATGTCCGGGCGGAATATACGGAGTATGAGAACTCTTTCGTACCCAAGGCAAGGGGGCCGCCAAAGGAAGACATGGATGTTGTAGACCATGTGGTCGGTACCCGACAAAGCCAAACGAGCGGAATGGTGACGATACGAGGAATAAAAGGTAATCCGCGCACCCCTAGAGATTCCCAAGGAAGACCACATCGTGTTGCTTACACTTTGTATAAAGAGTATCTTGACCAACTTCCTCACGTCATCTTGGATCACCTTCTATCCACCGACGACGTCGACGGCGATGGAAATTGTGGTTACCATGTTGCAACGGAACAATTAGGGCATTTCGACGAGGCCGACGAACTTAAGCTCACCCAAATCGAATATGCAAGAAAAAAATGGCGGAAAAACTAGTTCGGGACAAACAACTATATTTGAAAATGCTCATGGAAGGAGACCAAAAGAGAGGGAATTGAAGTTTAGGGAGTTGGTTTCAAACGTGAAATGGAGGAAGGGGTCCAAGAAGGCCGGTTATAAGTTTTGGATGCAAATGCCTTTTGGTGGCCAACTTTTGGCGGACACATTCACTTGTGTAGTAATTGTATTCAGCAAAGGCTTCCCGGAGCCTCTTGTATGTACGTACCTTCCAAAACTAGGTGCGAGACGGAGATAAAGAAAAGAAGAATTGTAATGGCACATGTCAATGATAACCATTACATAGGCTTGAAGATTTCCGAAGAATGTCCTCTACCACGGGTGTATGGTGATTGGGGAGAGTACACCAAGGAGTGGACAAACCGTATGAGTATGGAATGAACATTTGGAATGCTATGGACCCAACCCGGTTTACTTAGACTTGGGAAATGAATCGTGAGAGAAGATGTTTATTCTAAACAATGCATTGCATTTTGAAGCATACTTTTTCATAATGGTTGTATCTTCTACCCGGATATTTGTATTTCGAAGAATGCTTAATCAATACAATGCGTTTTATCCTTTTATCCTAGTTGGATTAAGTTAATTTGAATTATGTTACGGAGTCGTCGACAATATATACACACACCTTAACGACCCTAAGCGTGTAAATTTGCTAGTCTCCGGATGTTTTTACGCTTAAAGGTCGTTATACATATAAACATCCAAGTTAACGACTCATACCTTAGAATGTTTTGCAACAATACAGTCGTCATCCATATATACATAAACATTAACGACTCTAATGTTAAAATTTGACAGTCTCCTGGATGTTTTAGAAACTAAGAGTCGTCATCTCAGTTTACATAAACATTAACGACACTAACCATAAAAATTTGACGGTCTCCTGAATGTTTATATACTAAGAGTCGTGAAGCATATATACATACAAATAAACGACTCTAGTTATACGCCTTTGAGTCGTCATCATTATAGTGTATACATGGACGACTCTATAAGAAATCCCCCAACGGCTTTTTTTGTATACACTTTTTCCCAAAAAAAAATAGCCGTTGGTAATTATTGTATATATAGAGGAACACTTCCGGAGCAAATTCAATTGAAAACCACCTCAATAATGGCAAATCCTTCATCAACCCCCAATTCAATTGATAACATACTTAGAAGATGCAAGCGACCAACCAAATCAATATTGGCAATGGAAGAAGAGATACGCAAAAAAAACATGCGACCTACTAAAAAACATGCGCCATATCCTACGGAAGGAAGAAGAAGAGTTGCGCGAGGCCAAGCGACGAGACCAAGAACAATCCCAACTCCGTGAAAGATTCAAGCAAGTCGAGGAAGAGACCGAATGGGTTAAAAATTATTACATTGTCAAGGATCTCCACGAAGAACATGAACGTGATAGTATATTTTGGAGCCAAGTTGGTTCGGGTCCTTTCGTTAATAACAACAACAAACTACGATATCCTTACTTGCCGTCCCACATTAGTCATAGGACGATTCTTGTTATGAAATGGTGCACCAAGTACAACGAGTTTCTCGCGAGGCACAAAGGGGATAGGTGTCTTTGCTCAGGCCGCATATACCAAATGGAGAGGAGAGCCTTTTTTATCACATTGAAGCCGCCATGCTAGTTGAATCTCGCACCAGAAACATGAACAACAAGTAATGTGTTCAAAGGAATATCCACCTTCTAATTAATATTTAATATGCTACAATTCCAAGTTTCCTTTCAATCGAGATTCAATTTATTTTAATGAACAGTCGTTATCTCGGTTTGTTAATGCAGTGACTATACCTAAGTCGTCATATGACTTATTTTGCAACAACCTGCTCTTGAGTCGTCAACACCTTTGATAACTTAGTTAACGACTCACGTTGTGATTTTCAAAAAAAAACGACCGTTGGGATTTTCTTCTATATAATACCACCCCATCCTCTAGAGAAAATAGCCCAAAACCATTCGTTTTTCCACCAAACTACGTAATCTTTCAATTGCAATGGCTGAATGGGAACCGTATGAAGATTTGTGTCTCGTTAAATCGTTTGCTAGTACCTTTCGTGAACGTCCAAATGAAATCTATTCAATGTTTTGGAAGAGAGTTAAGGAGTTCTTCTATGGCGTACTGCGAATCCTAATAACCGAAAATGGAGAGACTTGGCATTTCGATTCAACTACATTAAAAGTGCAATGAGAGAGTATGTAAAAGTTAGAAATATGGTGTACGACCATCATCCACGAGCTCCTCTTAAGGAAAAAGTGAGTAATTCGTTAATATTTATACTTTCCTCATCCTTCAACGTTACTAACATATAACATTCCTCGTTTAATTTCAGCTGGAACGTTTCAATGGGTTATGGACAATACGTAATGGGGATACTAAGTTCATTCACCACAAAGAATATACAACGTTGTATCGTCGAGCGCGAAGGTTCATTGACGAACATTTGATGTGTCAAATTCAAGAATACCCATATTAACTTTCTCCTGGTTGTAACAGTCGTCAATATATCCCATATAAAAGCAACAACTCTGTATACCGTAAGATGTATTTTCCGGATTTAATACACATGTAACAGTCGTTAACTGCCATTTGATACCGCTAACGACTCTAGGCATAGAAAATATGGTTCATCTCCTGGATGTTTTCTGACCTAGAGTCGTCATTAGTTTCCATATACTAAATAACGACTCTAGGCATAGAAAATATGGTTCATCTCCTGGATGTTTTCTTACCTAGAGTCGTCATTAGTTTCCATATACTAAATAACGACTCTAGAATAGAAAATATGGTTCATCTCCTGGATGTTTTCTGACCTAGAGTCGTCATTAGTTTCCATATACTAAATAACGACTCTAGAATAGAAAATATGGTTCATCTCCTGGGTGTTTTCTGACCTAGAGTCGTCATTAGTTTCCATATACTAAATAACGACTCTAGGCATAGAAAATATGGTTCATCTCCTGGATGTTTTCTGACCTAGAGTCGTCATTAGTTTCCATATACTAAATAACGACTCTAGGCATAGGAAAAAGAAACATCAGTCTTCATTTCCCTCTGAGTCGTTAGACTTTTAATTGAAACACATAACGACTATGTGTATCACAAATAGAGTCGTTACAACTGCTACGAACCATAGATAACGACCCTAACTCTATCACGATATATAATCTTATGCATTAGAGTACTACATTATTCTAACAAACATACTAGTAAACATCCTTCTTAAAACAAAATAGTTTCAACAAACCAGCCAAACCAAACACATAAGTAGTTTCAACAAACACATAAGTTCAAGTTATAAAGTAACATCTCAAGGAGACGGAGACGATAACATCTCCTTGAGTAAAGACCACCATCTCGACCTCGACCTCCTCCTTACTTCCACCGACCGGAAACTTTCAGGCTTTTCTTAGGAGGAGGACCACTGAGTTTCACCGGCCCACTGGGAACCACCATCTTCTCCGGTACCTTGTTCATCATGATGTTGGCTACTTTGCCCTGTTCACCACCTTGTTGTGCTCGGCTACGTGTTTTCCGGGTCCTCTTACCTTCCTTGGCCAGCTCGGCAAACATCTTCTTTGCATTGGGATTTTCAATGTGCGTGCAACAATCAACGTACGAGACGTTGCTTCGCGGATCAATCACTTCCCCTTTGTCGGCCGAGCAACAAAAGCCTTGACAAAAAGCTTCATTCGTTCCCTCTATATATATACATTAAAAAAACAATTCTAATGAACTGCGTATATTTGTATGTAAATGAATAACACAATTACACAAATAAATACTCACCACTAGTTTAAGAATGGTAGTATCATCTCTACCGTCGGCTTGAGAAGAAGATGTGGATGCTCTGTTGGTCCTCCTACCCGTAACTGATCGATCCGTATTACCCTACCATGGGAGAAGCCTTCGTACCATTGATAGTAATCCGTTGTTGCCTCGTAACCTTTATCCACATGCACCCAAAATGTGATGTCTACGAGGCTAGAATGTCTATTATTCCAATGCTTGACATCGATTGCGGGTTCGTAAACCACTTTTATTTCAGCCTTGCCGGCCTCACATTTGTTCAAATTGTGCTTGAACGGAGGTACATCGTCTTCATCGGGTGAATCTTGAACAAACCCAAGTTGACGCATGATTCTCAAAGGATTGTACATTGAAAAACCGTTGGGGTGAAACAAAGGGCCATGGTAATACACGACATCTTCCATGCGTCAACTTTAGCATCCTTGTAAGGACTAAAGATTACCTCTTCCGCCGTGATGTTGTCAAGTTTTTTACACATTTCTATCAAGGCATCGGTTTGTTCCCTATCCACGAGAACCGGAGTACACCCAACGGGTTCTGTTGGACTACACAGGCTCCAATTTGAGTTGATTTTCACATCTTCATTGTCTTTGAGCAGGTGAGGGAAATGATCATAAATCCACACCTATTTTAAACAATCAAATAAACATAAAAATATATCGAAGGAAAAAAACATACTAAAAGAAGACAACTTTCATCAATCCAAATACACGGATTAGAGCCAAATTCCCATTAATTTGAGAAGTTCGTTCGCGAGATCCACAGGAAAGTGACCATTCGGATGTGCAACTATGGCGGTCCCCCAAGAGTACTTGTTCACATCTTCTAAGGGGTCCAAAAGGCTGAAGAAGGTTGGCGCTCACCCTGTTACCTTTGCTGTCGGGAAATACAACCGATGCAAGGACGTACAACAAATAAGTTGCCGCCGCATAACGACATTCCATATCAGAGAGACCTCCTTTTTTTCCTTCTCTGCGGTACCAGCAAACATCTTGCCTAATGTCCACAAGTTTGAACTCTTTCTTCGGGTACTTAGCTCCCGGCACAAAAAAGCCCATCGAGTCTTCTCTTTATCCCGACCAAACAAGTTCTTGGTCCATGTATAAATTTCATCCCAACTAGGCCTTCTCTTGAAATTCTCACTTTGGTTGATTTACCTTCGACCTGCACCCCTAATATACATTACGCATCATCGGAGTCAATGCCATCTCGCCAAAAGGAAGTTGGAATGTGTCGACTTCAGCGTAATACCTTTCACAAAACTAGATATCTGCGACCTTGTCATACGCAATCACGAGTTCACAACGGCATTGTACAAACCGGAGTTTTCAACATATTCTTTAACTCTTGCACATTCACCTTCTAGCGGCCACAACTCCATTTTCTTAAAAGAAGATTGGTGCATGAAGAGACGTGCGGCATTCTTATGATCCTGCAAAAAATAAACAAATAAGTATTAAAAAACATATTAGAAAAGTAATATCAACAAACTAATCATATAGCAAGCAAAGTTGGGATTCTTACGATTGTCTCATAGATGGTATGAGCCCACGATCCAGCATATCCAAATAGAACTTTGCCCCCATCTCTAGGTTCTCCTCTTGGTTTACCATTTCGAAGAGGCTCCAACATCAAACGATTAGCGGGAACGTGTCTCGCGGCTGGGTGCAATATCGGTTCCATCCTTCTTAACCCTCTTTAACGGCTTCGTCTTTGCATCCTGTTCTTGACTTCTACATCTTGTTTACCATCATCCTCTTCATCATCCTTACCACCACCATCATCCCCTTCATCCTCTTCCTCCTCATGACCACCATTATTACCTCCATCCCCTTCCTGCTCATCATCATCACCATTACCATCATCGAATCATCACCACTAACATTACCTTCATCATCATTGTCACTCTCTACATCCTCTTCACCTCGTACGGGAGGATCTTCTTGTATCTCCTCTTGTTGGATTTCTTCTTCTTCACCACTACTTCTAGCGGAAATAACATGTGAGTCGATTACGATGAATCCGACAACTCATCACCTTTGTCTCTTGGTTCGGTGATAGAAAATGATACCTCACTCGGCTTCTTACCGCGTAATGGACCAGCAAGTAAGAATTTATCATGGCGTGGAGGTTTGGAAGGTGGAGTTATCGTCATTGGAACCTTGCCTTTGGTTCTGCATTTGGTTTCGAAACAAAAAAACAAAAAATAACCCAACAAGACATCAACTTTATGGTTATCAGATCAAGAGTCGTCAATACGATAATCTAAAACACAACCGACCCTCGAAGCATTATTGTGACGACTCAAAGTAATATGTTGACGACCCTGTCAAATAACAAAGGGTCGTCAAAAAGACGATAACGATCCTACGATTTGGGTTGACGACTCTAGGGCACATACCTAAGTGACGACTCAAGGGGAAATGAGATGACGACCCTATCAATTTTTGGAACAGAGGGCTGTTCGAGTTCCATCTAGAGTCGTTAGTGAATAAATAAGGGTCGGCAAACAAGAGTCGTCATCTGCAACATAAAAGATTAACGACTCTATTCTAGGGCAAAATTCACCGAAGTAGCAGAATAAGGGTCGTCACCTTCAACCTAATAGGCTAACGATTTTTCATAAAATTAACATGCAAATGAAAAGTCGTTAGGGGTATCCACTACGATACTAACGACCCTTTAACTGAAACCGCAAAATTTCAGTTACCAGACTCAAATTCGCAATCAAAACACAACAAAAAAACGCATAGAAGGTGGGTTTAACTTCACATACCTTCTAATTGGACCCATATCTTCTTTGGGTTTCGATTTTTGGGGTTTTGGGGTTCTTCCCACGATTACCTTTCCTTTGACGGCGTCGAGGAGATTGGGGATTTGACGTTCTTTGCGAGCGGTCTGTTTTGTACGCGCCATGTTTGAAGAAGAAGGTAATCGTCGATTATCTTCTAACATCGACGATGAATCGGTCGAAGAAAAAAAATCGTTTGGGGTCGTTAATGGTGGTTGTGGAGAGGAAGAGGAGAGGAAGAGGAGAAGAAGAAGAGAAGAAGAAAAAAAGAAACTGATTTTTTTTTGTTTAGTTTAGGGTATATGAATTGGGGGCCTAATTATGATTTCAAATTAGTGTTAACTGATTTTTAAGATTTGTGTTTAGTAAAGGGCAAAACAGTCTTTTCAATATCGGATTAATACGCCCCTCAAAAAATTTGGGGTGGAAATAAAATATCATGGCCCCCAATTAAAATGTCTGGCCCCCAATCAATCCAGGATTAAAAACAGAGGTACATGGTAGACAAAAAATGAGAGACAAAATTCAATAGAGATCGTGTGGGTATACCTCTTGATGCGCCGTACTTGCTAAGAACAAAAGATCGGAATTTATTTTATTTTTTGAGAAAAACAGTGCGAAGGTAATAAGCTTCTTAACATGATTAAAAAACCAAAAGCAGATGTACCAGAATCATGTTACTCCCTATACGTATTCAGTGATTTCATAAGAACCCAAAAAAGAAAATCAGTGGATGAGCTCGTGCTGATAACGTTTTGGAGTGATAATTAGGGGAAAATCAAGAAGCAGAGAGGAGTTTTCATTGATAAGAATAATGGGGTTACATGGAACAATCCTTTACATATACGTGGAAGGGAATACCAATAGGCTTTCGTTTTGGACCGTACATCCATGGGCATGGGCCCTTTAACATAGACATATTTTTAGGTGATTATTTAGATTAGTTCTAATTTTAATTTGGGTAAATGACGGGTTAGTCATCTCCACATTTTAGGACACCCTTTATATATGATTTCGGGTAATGCCTTAATGATGGCCCCCTCCAAAATGGAACCAAATTAACAAGTGGATGTAGTTCTTAACTGCCAAAGAAACTCCCATTCGAAACAGTTTGGATGGAAAAATTGAACCGCGTTATGTGTTGCAGTGCCTCTTCTTAAAATAAAACGGAGTCATCACGTCATGGATTTTTTTTTTGTTACAAACATCCCTAAAACAGGGTTCGCGTGCTGCTATCTTTTAGCATGGGTCCAAACCCTCTGTCAGATGGCACAAAGCATCCAGTTAGGGGTAGTTTTTGGCTGGTTTGGTAATGCTTTTATTTTCCAAAAACACTTTCAAAACCTATATATGTCAATCATTTTTGAAATTGGTGTTTGATAAAAAAAAATCAAAGTGCTTTTTACCCAAAGCACTTCCCAAATTCCTCAATTTTCAAAAACTGGGGATGAGGAGCTTTTAAAAGTTACAGAAACATAAACTTTGATCCCACCTAAATTACCTATTGCACATGGCGGCCATCTTGTGATACCCTAGCAATGGATATCACAATAACCAAGGCTGCTAATGGGGTTCTAATTTGCTTGGGAGTGTACCAACCCAAAGGCAAATTGTTGTTTTGTCTTATATATAATGTGGTACACCCCCAAGCAATTTTGTACCCCTATTAGCAATCTTGACAACAACGTGCAAGAGACTGGGGCTAGACAATGTCTCAAAGACAGGTGTCGGGTGTGTCAATGTTCCAATCAAAAACTCGTATATAATATACAAAGTTTGGAACCCAAGTTGCCCCTTAATCAACAGCTTGCATCGAATGCTTGGAATCTTCCTCTTATTGTCACATTTTTTCTTCATCTGTATGACTTTCTGGTCCACTTATACTTTCTATATATAAACAATTCACAAGTGAAGCAATTCAACACAAGCATTTTCCTTCACTTTCACCAAACATAGCTCACTTTCATCTGTATATACATATTTCCAGTTCCTCATTCAAAAAAAAAATTCCAGTTCCCATCTTCCAATTTCCACAGTTCAGAGAAAGGGAAAACCAATATTTTCATCAGAAAAAAAAAAAAATGTTTACAATGACAGAAAAAATGCCATCGGCAACATCAGTATTATCAGCTTATGCTTCATTTGCTGGTTCAATGATGTTTGTCAGATCAATTGCTAATGAATTCATACCAGAACAACTACGAACGTACCTTTCATCGGCTTTTTATAACGTTTTTAGTCATAATCCTTCTCTTCTTATTTTCGTCATTCAAGAATTCGACGGTCTTACGCGTAACCAAGTTTACGAAGCTTCAGAGATTTTCTTGCGTACTAAAATCACTCCAACTATAAATCGTCTTAGAATCAGCAAAGCACCGAGAGATAAAAATGTTTCTGTCACCATCGAAAAAGGTCAGGAAATTCTGGATTCCTTTGAAGAAATTCAGCTGAAATGGAGATATGTATGTTCTGAATCTGAGAAACCGAATCCTAATGATCCATATCAACCTAATGTAAAATCTGAACAGAAATCTTTTGAGCTCAGTTTTGATAAGAGATACAAAGACAGGGTTCTTGAGTCTTACATTCCTCATGTACTAAGAAAATCGAAACAACTGAAAGAAGAAAACAAGGTGCTGAAGCTTAATACATATGGAAGTTTCTACGGAGGAGATGGTGGTGGTAATTCAGGTGTTTGGGGTTCTATCAATTTACAACACCCAGCTACTTTTGATACCCTAGCAATGGATCCAGAGGTTAAACAGGAGTTAATGGAGGACTTGGACAGATTTGTTGAGAGAAGAGAATTTTATAAGAAAGTAGGAAAAGCTTGGAAACGTGGCTACTTGTTATACGGTCCTCCTGGAACTGGAAAATCAAGTTTAATTGCTGCCATGGCTAATTATCTTAATTTCGATATCTATGATTTAGAGCTTTCTAATCTTCAATCAAATTTGGAGTTGCGAAGCTTATTGGTTGCTACGACTAATCGATCCATACTTGTTATTGAAGATATTGATTGCAGCACTGATTTTAAAGATCGGGAAACTGATCAAGCACAACTATGGTATCAACCTCCTGAAACCAAGGTTAGTACTAGTATTTGATGGATTAGCACATACCGCTGGTGTGATTTGGGTTTCTGAACTGACTGTTTGTTTCTTCTGTTACACAGCTGACTCTTTCAGGATTACTCAACTTCATTGACGGTTTATGGTCAAGCTGTGGAGATGAGAGGATTATCATTTTTACAACTAATCACAAGGAAAAGCTTGATCCTGCTTTGTTGCGGCCAGGCAGGATGGACATGCACATTCACATGTCTTATTGTACTCCTAAAGGGTTCAGACTTCTTGCAGCAAATTACCTCTCTATCCACAAGGAGCACCATCTTTTTGGAGAGATCGAACAACTTTTACAAGAATCCCAAATCACACCAGCAGAAGTAGCAGAAGAGTTAATGAAGAGAGAAGGAGCTGACAAATCCCTAGGTGGTCTTGTTGAGTTACTAAAGAGAAAGAAAACTGAACAAAATGAACCCAAGAAGGATGAAGAAGATGAAGAAACAACAAATGAAGAACAAAAAAAGCAGAAGCTTGAAATTGAAGAGGTAAAAAGACCCAGAAGAACAAACTATAGGGGCAGGGGAAGAGGAATGAGGTTAAGACGATGGTGATCATCATAGCCAAGGGTCAATTTTTCTTCTAGGGTCAATTTTTCTGAAAAAAGATCAATTATGTGGCTTTAAGTGAGTATATGTTCATCTAGTTAGAATCTTCGTGGTTGTTAGACACTTAAATGTTTGTTTCTAAATCAAAATATTGGGCAGAGCTCTGAAACAATAACATTAATCTATCCTAGAATTCTCATTTTCAGTACATGAAAGGATGAAACAAGAAAAAAAGCACACAAACATCTGGTTGTTTTTTTTATAAGTGTAAAATATAAATTGATTTAGCAGGATGTGCAGTTTGCTTACTCAAATTATTAGTGTTCGGGGAATCTAAACTGCCATTTTCATCTCTATCTTCCGACGGGGATCATAATCCATTAGTTTGAAATCATTCGCCACAAAAGAATCTATATCCTTCTTCTCAGAACTGATCTTCAATGTCTGCATTGTAGAAAGAGAAAATAAGAAAACACATAAGAAAGAAGAAAACTAAGTTATCCATGAGTAAAAAAGATTGTGAAAAAAAAAAAACTGTTTTGGAAGTAAACTTAAACCTAATTTACTACGTTTTACTCACAGGAAAAGGTCTAGGAAGTTTCTAGGAAAAGGCCTGACATGAGTTTTGTAAACATCGGCATCACCAATAATAGCATGGACGAATAGTAATGAGTAATCACTTACAACGATGCCTTAAGATATTATATAGTACAATGCTAACTACAGAAACACGTGCAATCTGAGTTAGGTATTTATACTGCAAACATGAGCAATCATGCATGTCAAAAGAGAATAATCTGAGTTAGGTATTTATACGGCAAACATGCATGTCAAAAGAGAATAAGATGCAATGTTAAACGGCACACCGAGACCCATGTCAGCAGATCATTGATACATTTGGCAGGATAGCTCTCCATTGGCTACGTAAAACTACAACATACAACAAGAGCATACCATTCAAGAAACAAACTATGAGTTCAAAAGTACCTGGGAACCAAACTTTGACAGGGTTCCAGTCCCGGTCATATCATCTTTTTCTTTAGTGTTACCATTAGAAATGATATCCTGAACCAGCTTCAAATAATTGTACTCTTCATGCCTCTCGAAAATCATCTTAGGCAAAAAGGAGAACTTCTCGGCCTCAGATTTACTGGAATCTATTTTATTATTATTATAAATTTTCACTCCATTTTTAACAACTGACTCCAAGGAGCTCTTCAGCCGAACATAAGTCACGAAAGAATGTCAAATGTTGTTTTCTACCGTGGAAAGGACAAGTTCCATGGCTTGTAAAGCGCAGAATCAACAGGAGGGATGAAAGTGTCACATCCGATATTTGTCTCAATTTCAGTCAAATGGATTGCATCACATCCAGGAGCATTGAGAGCTTCCCTGCAGCAAGAAACACCATCAATATTTTGCAACATAGTCAGTTTATCAATTGGGACTACATGAAAACATTGTTACCTCAATACTTGACCACCTCCTATGACAAAAACTTTCTCCATTGATAGACAATAAGGAGATGCTGCCAATAGTTCCAAAGCAGAAGCCATGCCTGAACAGCTAATAACATTCTCCGCAGTTGCAATGTCAAAACTTCCCGAACGGGTAAGCACAACATTTAGACGGCCGGGCAAGGGTCGATATTCCATTGGAATACTTTCCCATGTTTTTCTACCCATAACCACTGCATTCCTTTTAGAAGGATCTGATGAACCCATAGTTACCTCCTTGAAAAACTTAAAGTTAAAAGGTAATCTCCATGGCAATTTTCCATCCTTTCCTATGCCCATATTTCTAGTTGCTGCTACCACAACTTGGCAAGTCCTTGGAGGATTAGAATGAATATTTGAATCACCAGTAGGAGCGTCAACAAGGGTGTTGTGACGGACCAGAAAATTTTCGCTTCCAGCGGGCCGGGTTACAGGCTAACAGCCCACTTGGCAAGCTCCGACTTCTCGATACGCCACTCGGAAATAAAACGGACTTCCAAATTTCGCTACCGTGAATGGTTACATAAGTCGGGTCATCGAATCCAACAGATGATCTTCATCATTTTGCTGTGAGGATACAATATCTCTTGTCAGAGTAGTCTGATACCAGCCACCATTATCAAACAAACGGTCTTCCAGGTTGCCACCCATAGGCGGGGTGCCAATTAAGGCCTAACAGAACGCGCCGTTATCAAACAAACGGTAATTCAATGCCAAGGTAGTCAGATACCAGCCACCGTTATCAAACAAACGGTCTTTCGGGTAACCACCCGTAGGTGGGGTGCCATTTCTGGCCTGGCAACTCATAGTACTTGGTCAAGCTCAAGGGACAATCTTTCTCAGACAATATGAACTACTCAGAGAGTTAGTAATCATCTCTAGATCGATGGTATGAACTGCCATCATATGCAGCAGCCATTCTTTATCCTCAGATGGTATGAGTCACCTCATACGATAACAACCATTGCTTAACTCCCAAGCCGAGACAGATGATATGATTTACCTTGAACGGTAATAATCATCTCGTCTTGTGGGTTGTACAGTTATCAGATGGTATGAATTATCTTGGAGAGACAACAATCATATCTTCACTAGGTAGTATGAACAGTCAGTACTGCAACCACCTCTTGCCAATGATATATACTTGCCAAGGTTGCAATCATCTCTGAAGAGATGGTATAAACTGCCAAGCAGTAACCAACTCCTTTCCGACAATATGAACAACCTTGACGAATTGTGCTGAACCGCATAGCAGCTACCTATGTACTCGTTGCTCGAAGGGATCAAGCAGCGCCGTAATTTGTCATTACTTTGTTTAGATAGTATGAACTACTTACAATGGTAGCAACTATCTCTTACTAAATAATATGAACTACCCGAGCTGTTTAGGTAGCAATTATTTCTTGCAGTGAATTGCATGACAACACTATCCCAAACATTTCGCATCGGTGTTAAATAATATCATTTTTCCCAAGATGGTATAAGTACACATAATAAACAGTGAGTAAATAATCACGATGGGAACGGACAAATAGAAGTGTAAGTGGCAGGGAAAAATGAATGAAACACGTAAGACTTTTCCAGATACCGGTACGAAACCAGAAATGAAACACGTCTCGTAAGTGGAACCACCATAGTTGAACCAGAAATATATAAATTTGTAATTATATAGTTCACATTAACAAGATGGCTAGCAGTTGCAGTTTGACCTAGTTACTAACATACCAATTAAGTTCATTTGTATGTATCTTGTTTTTCATAGTTTAAACCGAGATCAAATCAGTCTAAATACGTACAGCAGTATCTCAAGTACTTAAATTAATTTCACATCTGTACATTCACTAATAATTCCCATCAAAACTCAAGTACTTGTCTGCACCATTCAGTAAATAAAACCACCTAGCGTCATTACAAGATGAATTAACAACCCACTCTACAATCATTGGCCTAAATTCAACCTAGCCATACACTTCTAAGGCACGTAAATGTATAACCGTGTGCAGCATGTTGCCTCCTACTTCATCATATCAAACCTCATACATAAAATGATCCCTTGTATTCGTAGTAACAAGGTGTTGGAAAACTAAAATGCAATCTATCCGCAATTCCGCATTGTCCTGTAAACGGGCCCAATTCTGTTGTTAGGCGAGTCATAAGCCATCATCTCATTTAGATACCATTCAAACCAAGTAAACACAAATTATGAAATCTTAAATGGAAGTCTGACAGATTTATTGTGCCCACTACCACCAAGATACTAAAAAGACTAGAAAAGATCCACCGATCAACCGGACTATATTTCCTAGATTTTAACCTTCCCACACCACTACTGTATGACACATAAATAAGAAATCTCACATCGAGTACGGATTGATTTATCATTTTTAACAACAATTAGCACAAGGCCACAAGCAAGATCTTCCATAAATCAATATTTAAAGTAAAGCCTGCATTACAGAAAAAATACCAACCACATAAAGATCCCAGACGCAGGACTGACTGAATAACTACTGGTCATAGACTAACATCAGGTGGAGTAGCATCTTTGGCCCAGCTTCCGTCCCAACTCCCATGTACGCAGCTGACTCAAAATCTCACCACTACAGTCAGTGTGGCTAACATTTTGAAACAATAAGAAACCAATATTACAGTAACATATTCGATAAACACAAACGAGTCCACACCACCAAGCTTAGAACTAAATAAGGTTAGCTTAATATGGTGCACAACACCATCCAATAAGGAACTGGCAGTTGTTATCTATGAGCTGAATAATCGAAATCTTTACATTTCCAATTCACTGTCATTTAAATACCCAAATCCTAGCATTTTTTGTAGTTACAACAAGAATGGGTCAAGGATTAAGAGCTAAACGAGCTACAGAAATACCACTCGTAGAAACTGGCATCTCAATAACAGTCAGCAGAACTCTATCAATATTTTAACTTAACTACAATGTATATACAATGCACAAATTTGTAACAAACAAACAGTTATATATGCATGATTTTTAAAGAGAGTTATTCCATCTTTCGTTAATTAACCCTAAGAAATTCGAAAAGAGTATATACATCCATAAGACAGAGCATTCCATGCTTTTAATTTGGAAAAATGATACTATTTTTAGTACCCATAAAAACATTCATAATCATTATGCTATAAATTTTAAGTTAATCCGGTCCTGAACTAATGAACCATTCTGGTATGCATGAATACAGACTTAAATCTAAATTCCATGAACAGCCATGCTTGGGTTTTTCATCAAAGCCCTAGAAAATCAACTACAAGAAAATTACAAAAATCCAATTTCATTTTACTACTAACCTTGATGTCGTTCGAAATCTTAATTGTACCTCAAAGAAAGATCAGATTTGAGTAGCTTGACTTATATAAACACAAACACTAGCCTTTCTTTTTCTGACGCGTTCTCTTCCAGCACCATTCAGGCATATCAACGAACATGTTGTACCCAGGCATGCTAAACTACTTCCTTATCACTTTCTCTTCGTCTGAAGAGCCAATCTCAATTTCGAACTCTAACCCAAACTCCATTTCTTCCTCAACTTCAAATTCCACCTCTTAACTCTTTGTGACGACCATGGTTTTCATGGCGGAAATTCAGTTTCTTCAACTGATTTCTCCTTCCTACAATTTTGTTTTGAGTCTCTGATTGTAAACAAAATCCAAAACCCTAAAGCCTTTTTTCCTTTATGTTCCTCCACATCATGACCAAGAAGTATAAATCTAGTAAATCTACTTCATTAATTTCTACGCTCAAGAACTCTCCAAGACTCCAAATTTTCTTTTGTTGTGCAGTCAATCCCAAAAAAGGGAGACTAGGAAAAAAAAAAATAGAAGAAGAACTTCTCTGCCTGCCTCTTTTATTTATTTTTATTTTTCGTTGAGAAAAATAACACATGGCCATTTGCATGAATTACTAATATAGCACCCAAGGTTTCAACAAGTAGGGGGTGAGCATGGGCCGGTATGGTCCGGTTTTCACCTCATCCGCATCCAATCCATTACACTACGGATTTCAAATTTTGCATCTGCATCGAATCCATATCCAACGGATTTGTATCCAATGGATACACGGATGGACGGATTGGATGCGGATAATCCAATGGATTTGTTTTAGTTAAAATTTATAGTAAAGAAAATAAAGCTAACACAAATGACTCCTAATAAAACCTACATATCCTATATATGTATACAAATATAAAAATGTCATGTACAACACCCCAAACAAACATCTTAAAAATTCCTAAATGATCCATAGTATTTTCTAGAACTATATAAATGCCCTTAATTTAACGGATATGAATGTCCAACGGATTTTCGAGGTTGCATCCGGGCCCGATCCGTTATCCGTTGGATTTCAAAAATTCCATCCGCATCCAACCCATTAACGAACGGTCCGGGCATCCATTCGCAAATGAACGGTTGGTCCGGTTAAAACCGCGGATTACGTGCCAAATGCTCACCCCTATCAACAAGTAGAAACTGACCTTTAGTCCCAAAGTTTGTGGGCTTTGGACGCTTTAGTCCACTCATCTGAAGCCCAGTACAGTCTAGTCCAAATAAACCCCGCTTGCTACAGTTTAGTCCAAACATGGACGAGTTAGTCCAAAATCAAGTCGAGTCCCGATTTTGCGAGTTTTCGATATACCATAATTACCCTTGAAGCGATTTCGTATATATAAAGCTTGGTTTGAAATCGAAATTTTTGGATCTCAAACATGAATTCAAAACAGGGAGCAGGTCAGAGATTAATTTTGGAAGGCGATTTAACAGTTTCAGAGAGGATTTGATCGTTTCTTCATCATATTTCAACTCAGGTTACATTAGAAAGTGTTCTGAAATCGATTTTCTTAATCTCATATTTGAATTCACGACAGATTGAGAGATAGATCTTGAATTCCAGAGATAGATCGTTCCAGATTTGAATTCGGAGGTGATTTAACAGATTCATAGAGGTTAGATTGGATTTGATTGTCAATGGAGCAGAATTCAACCTCGGGTTAGTTTTGTTTTGGTTGTACGATCTGTTACATCTAATTTTTAGTTTCTGATTTTTATTTTTTCTGAGTTTATGAGTTGATGATATCAATTCGATCTGTTACATCTTATTGTTTGTATGATCTTGATTTGATATTTGTTTTATACTAGCTTTTGATTCTCGTGAAACGGTTTTTGTTTACTGTTGTTTGATGATGATTTTTAGTTTTATGATGCATGATATGAAATCGAACTGATACTAGATCGTAGGCTTCTGATTTATTCAATTATGTGTTCCAGTAAGATTCTGAAGCTTAATTGATGGAGTATTTTATCTAGGTTTACTGTTACTTGATGTTTTTGGCTTCGATAAATGTGTACTTTCCTGTACACTGTTTACTTTGAGGTTATTCAAATATGAAATTGTTGTTTGAAGCTTCAAATGTTTATTATCATTTATTTTGTAATATGTAGGGGTATCGAACATGTCTGAGAAGTTTATTAATGTTGTTTTGAATCATGATGAGCATTCTGTTGTTTTCCGTGTTAATACTTCGATAATCGTAGATGAATTGAAGCATTTTGCATGCAAGCATTGGAGGTCTTTGGATCCTGGGAGTATATGTTTCAGCTATATTGATAATGATTAATTAGTTTTTGTACAAGGTGATATACAACTGCAAGGTTTAATTGCACTTGTTATTCTTATTGGGAATGAAGATTTCTATTTGAAAGTTGACGTCATTTGAAATCATACTTCTCGTTCTAATTCTAGTTGTAGCACTAGTTCTGGTTCTAGTACTGCAAATTCTTGTGTAATTGAAAGTCCTAAGATGGTAAGGGTGGTAGATCATGACGCAGAAAAGGCCAAGCCTCTAATTATTGATGAATGGATTTATGTTTTTGACAAAGTTGGTAAAGAATTTATGGGTGGTGTTAAAGTTGTTAGAATTGTTGTTGATAAGTAAATGATGTCTACTGGTCACAAGATTATTATTCTTAAAAATGACAAGACTCGTTTTACTGCAAAGTGCCAAGAAAATGATTGTGGTTGGAGGATTCACTTTGGGCCTGTCAATGGTGACATTTCTCGGTTCGTTATGAAAAATTCTAATGTTATTCACAGGCTAGTGGTGTTCATATTACGAATTCTTGTTTTTAGGCTTTTATATGTAGACTTGTTTTAGGTGTACATTGTGGTACACATTTCTTGTTGTAGGCTTTTTAAGTGGCACATTCTGTAGATTACATATTCTTGGTGTAAATTACAAATTCTTGCTTGGTCTGTGTTTTCTTTTTGCATATGTGATGTTGGTTTTGAGATCTTATTAGGTGTACATTGTGGTGCACATTACTTATTCCAGATTTTTTTTTGTAGCTGTGGTGTTGGTTTGAGGTTGAAGAGTCCTGCGGTGACAACCAAGTTAGTCAAGCATTTGATCGCTGACAATATACAGGGAGATCCTAGTCTAAAACCTAACCAGATCATGTCACTTTTTAAGAAGACTTATGGGTCTAATATTAAGTATCACCATGCCCGTAGAGGGAAAGAAGCCGTATTTGAAGAACAATATGGTGACAACGAGAAGTCGTATAGCAATTTAACTTGATATGTCAAAGCAATTGAAGAAACTAATCCCGATAGCTATGTGAAGTTTTAAGTTGATCATGGAACCAGAAGATTTTAGAGAATTTTTATTTGTTTTGGTGCTTGCAAGCATAGCTATAGGTATCTCAGGCCCATGATTTACTTGGACGCTACTTTTCTTACTAGTAGATACAAGGGTACTTTGATGGCTGCAACATGTATCTACGGAAACAATGGTTTTTACCTTTGCTCTTGTTTCTTCTGAAAACTGGTTTTGGTTTCTGGAGAATCTTAGAGAAGTTGTCGATGGTCGTCAGATTGTTTTCCTTAGTGATTGTGGAGAAGGACTTTTGCAGGGCATTCCAAAAGTTTTTCCTAATTCATATCATAGCTATTGCTTTTACCATATCAAGTGCAATCTCCCCATTGGATCAGGTGATGCGAATTCGAAGGTCGTTATTGATTTGTTTTACAAAGCTGCTTACTCTTACACAGCAGCGAACTTTGAAGAAGCTTTGCGGGCATGCAATTGGATGTGGACATGTTGCTAACTATATCAGGACTATTCCAAAGGAAAAATGGGCAAATGCATTTTTCCCTGTATGTAGATATAGTGCTCACTCTTCAACTCTTTCCGAGTCGTTCAACAACTGGATTCTTGATTTCAAAAAGTTGTCTGCTTTTGCTCTTCTCGATGCGATACGATAGGGCCGGCCCTGGGCACATGACGGCAATGCGTTGCATTGGGCCACAAATTTTAGGGGGGCACGTTATACATATTGTTCACGTTAGAGGGGGAAAAAAGAATTTTTTTTGTAAAGAAATGTTTTTCAAAGGGGAAAAAAATAATTTGTAAGGGGCCACAAAATAAAATATAGTTAGCAACGAGACCCGTCTTCCTGTAATCAAGGAAACACGTCATTACAGGAACAGGTCTTCCTTTTCGGTTTTCTGGTTTTTATACATACAAAAAGAAGAGCTCAAAAATCAGAAGAAAAACAAAAAAAAGAAAGGAAAAAAAAATTAGGATTTGTTTTATAAATCAATTACATCAAGGTAATTTCTTTGTCTTGTTCTTTTTATTTTATGATTTTGTTTGTTAATTATCTGTATTATTGTTGTTTGTGTTGATGAATTTAAACCTAATAATACCTTATTTTGTTCATTGCCTAGGGTTTATTTTATAAATCAATTTCATTATATTAAGGTAATTTCTTTGTCTCGTTCTTTTGATTTCTATGATTTTGTTTATTAATTACTTCTAGATGGCTAATTTCGTTCGTTGGCTATTTAGCCACTTTACATTGAAGTTGATTCATTATTTATAAGTGATCCATTAAAGACTTCTAGTGGCTATTACTTATTAGCTCTTGGAATTTCTCATACTGTGTGCACATGTTCTATGTAGATATTCCCCGAGTGAAGGAGTTAAAAGAGTTTGTGGTTTTTGGTTAGTGCTAAAATCATTAAGATGAAATTTTGTTTTGATCGGAAGGGCTAAGGGTGAAGGGTGTGTATTTTAAACTAATACAGTATGTTTCTGCTTTTTATTTGGTGTAATACTTGAATCTCTTAATTGATTGACATTGTGATCACTATTTCGGGGTAAGTAGAGTACTGTTTGAGTACCATTCTTTAAGTTAGGGGGCCACACAAAAAATTTGCATAGAGCCACCAAATTGTCAGGACCGGGCCTGCGATACGGTGAGTTTTATGTTTAGCGTTTCATTCATTTATTTTCTTTGATGTGTACATCATCCCTCGTACACATGTTTATCTGTCTACATTGTTGCACACATGGATTTACTTGATCTGTAGATACTTGTACACATGTTTTATCTGTGATTCTGCAACTGTGTATACATTGTTGTACACATCCTTAATATGTACATTGTTGTACACATGTTTTATTTGTATTCCTTCTAGATCATGTTTTGATTTTATGTTTTGTGTTTTTATTATGTTAGTTTGAAGGTTATGAAGAAGAATTCTGAGAGAAGGATGGAAGGTCTAAAAAATTTCAACACTAGGCTCACCCCCCATATATGAGGCTTTACTAAAGGAAAACATCGATATTGGTCGTACTTGGACTGTTACTCAATCCATGGAAAGATTGTATGAAGTCGCGTCTCCCTGGTCTCATACTGTAGATCTATTGCAGAAAACTTGTACATGTCACAGGTGGAAAGTTAATGGTTTTACTTGTGCACATGCTTGTGCTTCCATTCAAGCTACGAGAGAGGGCATATATTCATTTGTTGAGCCATACTTCACCACTGAATGGTACAACAGGACATACCAGGAGATCATATTGACATTCCCCAATCATGACAAGCCGCGGGCTTATGATCCTAATGATAGTGTTATTGTTCTTATTCATGTTCCTCCACCTGGTAGACGAAGAACACAGCGTATGAGGAATGCTTGGGAGAATCAAAAGAGGCCTATGATGTATATAAAGTGCTTCACCCTTGGTCACCACAACAGAGCTACCTGCCCCATGCTTTGATGTTTTTTTCTATGTTTGATTTGTTCAAAATATTCTATGTGTTTGGTTTTTACTTTTGGTAATGTCTTTTTCAATTTTCTTTGGTGTGGATAATTAGTGCCAGGACAAAGGCAATGGCGAAAGAACGGAGTCATTCGGAGTTCGTATGAAGAAGTTATGAGCAAAACAAGAACTGAGAAGACTAAAAGCGCAAAATGGTCATTTTCTAAGGGAAGTACTATTGGCAACCCAGCCGAATGATAAGGGACACCTTCCTGTTAAGGGGCAGATTGTTTCATGGGAACTGCTAACGGAAGTTCGGTCTTTTACAAAGGGGAAGGCAGGAATTCAAATAATACTAAAGGCACCCTGATCTCTTACTCAGGGCACTTCGTCTTCCCTATTTCTAAACAGAACACAAGATATGGCAGTCGGAACTTGATGATCATGATGACCACGACGATGATGGATTTTGGAAAAAGTGATATTCGAGATTTTTCGGACATCAGTGGGTCATTAAAGCTGATAGAAATCTTGGGTACTGGCCTGATTTCGATAAATCACTCATACTCGAATTTGGCAGTGGATTATTCGTTTGCTGCCATTGAACTCGACGATGACGAGATGGGTCGTGGTGAAGATGCAGAGAAGAAGGAAGAGGAGTTATATATCTACGATGGAGATGAGCAGTTGAGGAAACATAGTCAGAGAAGTTAGCTTGCTGCCATTGATGGAGTCGAGCTGATGATGGATCTCGGGTTGATGATCATGGCAGGGAAGATAGTTCTGTTAGTGCTGACGTCATTGGCGGGGCCTATTGAACTTCCAGTTTCACGAGCAACAGAAGAAAAAAGTAAGGTGGGACCGATCGGAGCTTGTCTCAGTTTCAGCTTTTGAAAGTGAGGATTTGGTGTAACAAGGATCATGAAATTGAATGTGTAACCAGCATCAGAAGAAGACACGTTGTTATACCAGGGTCCCGTTGAAGATTGAGCCAATCTTAGATTGTGCTGCGTCTGTTAAAATTACTCGTGAAACACCGTAGCAGAACCTTTTAATATCCCAACTGGTTTTGTACTCGTTTCTCAAGTACGCGTCAGAAGATAAAAATGCTTTGTGCAGACGATATACTCTCCCAAGCTACGTGGCGCAGTTCCATTTGACCTTCCACTTTTATTACCTGTGAAGTTTGCATGCGATCGAAGAAAGAGAGGAGGATGGAATTTGTTATCCGTTCCCATTACGGATTTTGCGGACCGGGTGAAGGATTTGGAGGCTATAACTACCAAAGGAAAATTTCATTTGAAGGGACACACTTCTTCTTTTATCATTTCCTTGGCAGCGAGAAACGGTGAGAGCTCATGACTTTTGTTGCGAGCTTCTGTTTTTAATTTCATTTTAATTTCTTTTTTTATTTATTTTATTGTTAGTATTTTTTAATTATGAGTAGCTAAACTTTTAATTGATTAGGGATGATTTCAAAGTCCTGAACAATGAAGTATTATTTTCTTTAATCATGTTTATTTCAAGTTTTATTTAATTGTTGATTATCTTTATTATTTTTATTGCCTAAGAATATTGAGGGGTTATTTAAAATGATCAATTAAATTAACCAATCAATATTTCTTCTACTAGTTTATGGTTGTGTGATACGTGTAATTGTCACGTCAAGTCTTTACACAAGTAGTAAATCGCAAGAGCTGACAGAGGGATTTTGTTAAGCAATTGTGTGTAAAGATAACACTAGTAAGCAGACCGAGATTATGCGTTTGCTGCTAGGATCAACCTGATTCACAAAGTGTAAAGCATTCGACTAATTTACACCTTGAGAGCTTATTCTTGGGGTTGGTTGGATAGAATCTGGTAGTCGAGCGCTTCCGTATCCAGTGGCAGTATGAATCCGGGGATAGCAGAGCTTATTGCTATTCTACGGTTGGTAACAATATAAATTCAACAAGAAATAAATTTATATTTAATTATGTTTCGGTTCAGTGACGGCGAATGATTCCCTAGTCATCTTTTTCCATATTATTTTTGTAATACCCAGTATTTTTAGATATTATTTTTGGTCGGGCTATACTGAAATTAGTTAACCTCGTGTCTTAGGTTGTTGTTCTTTGGCCTTAGCCTAAGTGGGTTGATTGTACTAGAGAGGCTACAAGTTAGGGTGGAAATAAAATTAGGAGAAAATGAAAAGATAAATAAATAAATAATATAATATAATATAATAATAGATTTGATGTAATTATTAATATTAGGAGTGTTATTAATATGAACATTAGTGTATGGTTTATAAAGGAATTAAAGAGGAAATAAAAAATAAAAGTTTTAACCAAAAATATTAGAGAGAAAGAGAAGGAGATGAAGCTAGGTATTTAGAGAAGAATTCTATGAAGAACTTAGAGGAGATTATAGCTAATAAAAGGTAGAATGTTTAATCCCTTTTCTCTTTGTGTTTCTTTGTTATACTTTGATTTCCATTTGTTTATTCTTATATCATTAGGGTTCTGAAATTTGTCTATTTAATTTGATGCATATAATTGATGATCAAACTTCTATTATTGGTACATAACATGATTGGGTATCTCTAGTTAAAATTTGAGAGTATTCCACCATATATTCACCGTTGAAACTTTGTTTGAATTTGAGTGATGTTTATGAAATTTCTGGACAGATGCGCTTTGCTGTGATTTTGATGTTCGTATGTAGTCTTAATGATGTTGAAATGACTTGAAGTCTTAACTAAAGTTGTAGATAAACATATTATCTTTCATTTTGTTTTAGAATTGCTCAATTTGAGATTAATATGAATTTACTGTGAATAATATGATAATATGATGTTATCTGCCTAGTTTTTAGAATGATCATATAAAACAAATATCTTTTTTTTGAACCGTTGGTTTGGTGTGAATTTTGGATATGTTATATAATAATGTGTCAAAAATGTTCCTGTAAAATTTGAGGATAATCAGATAAAGTTATCACCATGAAACATATAATGTAATGTGGTTGGAGTTAGAGTGTTTGATTAAATGCTTGAATGAAATTCATGTTGTTAAGCCATGGTTGCTTGTGTTGTTTGTGAAAATGATTTATAAAAAGGAAACGAGTTCATGTTTTACCATTATATGAAACATGTTTCATGTTAATGGCGAGTAATGATCCCCGAGAGTTAAATGGGTAATGATCCCCATAGGAACTTGTGTTTCCCGACCATCGATGGCGGCTGTCCGTGCTTGCAGAACGAAAGGTGGTGTACGAACCAAGGTTTTCGTACTGTTAATGAAACGGGTAATGATCCCCAAGAGCAGATGGGTATGATCCCCATAGGGACTTTTGTTCCTGACCATCGATGGAGGTTGTCCGTGCCGATAAACGGTAGGTGGGTGTACGAACCAAGGACATTCGTACCATGAACTCAATTGTTAAAACCTAAATTGGTATGTTTGTCGAAAGTGTTGTTGATATTAATATGACCTCATGGTTACTTGTTGTGATGATAATATTAATTTTTGAATCGTGTGTTGAAATCTCTATTGGAAACCTTATTGGGTTTATGAACTCATGTATCGAAATACGAATTGAAGTATTTGTAGGGAACATGAATAATGTCGTGAACTCATGTTTTTTCCGTGACCATATTAATACGCGAATATATGTTTTGAATCATTGATGAATGACTTGTTGACAATTATTTTGGTATTTTAAACTGATGGCTTGCCGTGACAATATTAATATGTGAATGGCGTGTGGAAACTTAAATGGATGAGTTGTTGAAAACAATATTGTTGATGTGAATTGTTGAGTTGACCCTAAATGGATGATTTGTTGGTAATAACATTAATGTTGTGAACCCATAGACTGAATTCTAGATTGGATAATTTATCGAAAATATTGAGGTATTGTGATTCTTGAATATATCATTGATTCGTTGAAGTTGTAAGGCGTTATTGTTATATGTTTTTCCTTAACAAAATGATTATGTTTGAGCATCTTTAGAGAATTGGGAATGCATTCTACTGAGCTGTCATCTCACCCCAATTGACATCCTTGCAGATTTATTAGAGTTGTGCAGCGGAGGCTAGAAATGAGTGGCTTAGTGATTGTGTTGTTTTCTTGTAATTGTTTGAAATGTAAATTTGAACTAAAATGTTGTTAAAGATGTTTAGTAAATTCATATGAATCAACTCATGTATATAAAGTTTTAATTATGTTTAGTATAAAAATAAACTTTAAGTGTCTTTCCGACCCGTAACGCTTCGAGTTCGGATCTCCATATGGGTTTGACCTTGGTCCGAACTCGAGGTGTTACAATTTTAAATCAATATTTACTATTTTTTTTATTAGTTACTTTAATTTAAAATATAAAAACTCCCATTTCGGTTACTTTTAAACAACTAGAAACTCCCTGCTCTTCGTGGGAACGAACTCCTTGCCATTATATTACCAGTTAATTGTGTGGAAAGAAATAATTAATTTGTTGTGTAAACGACGCGCACCATTAACTCCAGAATTTGACCCCAAGCTCTGCCCATAATCTCCACAACAAACGGACTTCCATTTCCTTCTCTGGGTTGGATTTAAATGGAGTTGTTGATCTATGTTGAATGCCCATATCCGTCTCTGGCAGGCAGTAAGAAGAATTCCCGCGTCTCCTGGCTTGAACTGGTAAAGGACTCGATCCCCTTGATAACAAAGAGACCTAATTTGCTTTGAATTGTTGCCTCCACCAGCTCGCACGTGCCTTGCCAAAGTGGTGCAGTACACTAATGTAGGCTACAGTTGAAGATGCTCTTTGTACTTGGTGTATATGCCAATCTAGGCCCATGACTCTGCCTCCTGTTTGTTGCACCTGCAGTTCACTTGGCTGGTGACACAGTAGATATGAGCTTTAAGCGCGCAACGCGATACATTCCATTTCGGCGCCTTTTAGATTGCTCTTTATAATTCCAAGAAATCGTACCTAAAAATACAAAAACCAAGCGTAATATACAAATTTACAAGAAAACTAGCTAATGAAAGTCTAAGAAACTGATACTAGAATTAGGTGTTTTAGACGCCTATGAGTTAATAGAGATAGCACCTCTGTCCATAGAGTCAGATTGCTACAAACACAGACTTTTGAGGTCTTAAACGTGTTTCCCTGCTCTGATACCAATTGAAAATACGGGGGTCTAACAACATCACCCAATATTTCGATTAGCAATCTGTATGGACTAACTCGAATATACTTTTAAGATAATCAACTAGACAGTCAGACTCAATCTTAATAAAAAGTATATCAAGGAGTTAATATCTCTATCTCTCGGTTTGATCTATACTCAAACAAATAGAAATCTGTGAGTCTTTATCAAATACAAGAGATATAAACTTGGATGGTACCAAAGACCAATATCCAATGATCAATCAATTTCCAATCAACAACCAAAGGTTGGATTTCATAATTAATCGATACAACGCACAACCTGTGATACTTCAATTATATAACAAAATATAATGCGGAATAGAAATAATACAGGCACCAGAAGTTTTGTTAACGAGGAAACTATAAATGCAGAAAAACCCCGGGACCTAGTCCAGATTGAACACCACACTGTATTAAGCCGCTACAGACACTAGCCTACTACAAACTAACTTCGGTCTGGACTGTAGTTGAACCCTAATCAATCTCACACTGATTCAAGGTACAGTTGCGCTCCTTACGATCAATCTCACACTGATTCAAGGTACAGTTGCGCTCCTTACGTCTCTGATCCCAGCAGGATACTACGCACTTGATTCCCTTAACTGATCTCACCAACAACTAAGAGTTGCTACGACCCAAAGTCGAAGACTTTAATAAACAAATCTGTCTCACACAGAAAAGTCTATGATAATAGATAAATCTGTCTCCCATTGATAAACCTAAGAGTTTGTTCCGTCTTTTATCTATGAGAGACAGATTTGTCTATCAAATCTTCAACTTTGGGTCGTAGCAACTGTAGTTGCAGGAAATCCTACACTACACCCCTCACCATATCTTGATAATAATTTCTAGATCTAAACTTATTTGATCATCTAAATTTCAAATATAAGTGCTAGAAATATAAATTGACACAAGGATTTTTTACATGGTTCGATCAATGTGATCTACATCCATGATTCTTCACTATGATTTTTGAGGTTACATAAGAATTAGATTTACAATCTCCATTAATGGATATTTTGTAGAGCTCTAGATCTAATTTTAGGGGAAGAAGATGATAAAGAAAATAAATCTCTCTCTAAAAATCTCTCTCTCCAAAATATCTCTCAATCTCCTCCAAAATTATTCCTCCCCTTTCTCTCTCCTGCTCTCCTCTTTATATAGGATATTACATAGTGGATGACAACTCATGTACAACTAATATTTCCCTTAATTTCGGATTTACCTTGCGACATTTCGCGAGAGTATAAATGTTAAGTCTCGCAGACACTCTAGTTTTCGCAAGATCTTTGCGCTTTCTTCATGTTTCTATCACCACCATCTATTACGTCATCAGTCTGCGACACTCGCAAAGTGTCATTGGTATGGACTTCGCAAGTATGTCCTTGCTACGATATTCTGCTCCTACATCTTGCCTCTTTTTTCTTGAATATTGCTTGAAGAGCGATCTTTAAGAAAAAATCCGTTGTTGTAGTAGTCTTTGATCTTTATTGATGAAGGAACAAGCGAAAGAATACTGGACTTGAAAAGTATGTACTTGCCTCTATTCTTTTGCGAAGTTCCGAAGCTTTGCGAAATAAATAAGAAGTATCAACCCTTGAAGTATGCAAAGTATGAAGTATCCTTGAAGAAGTATAAGAAGTATCCGTTCTTGATTGCGAATAAGAAGTATTGCGAAATTATTACTCCATGCTCTCTGCCTCATGCAATGCTCTATTCTTTTGCGAAGTTCCGAAGCTTTGCGAAATAAATAAGAAGTATTAATCCTAGAAGTATAAGAAGTATTGCCTCTGTTCATGCGAAGTTATTATTCCATTTTTGATGAAGATTCTTGCTATTCACTTTGGAAATGATTCTTGCCGAGAAGATGAAGAATATAAATGTTTTCTTGGTTATCCATAGTTGCCTCTGTTCTTTATCTATGAAGGTAGAATCCTTGGTAAAGTGTTGATTGAGCGATTTTTTTTTGCATTCTTATTTTGCTCATGCGATAGTATAATCTCTTCAAGTTTCTTATAATTGTGTGAAATAATTGAGTGAACTAATCACATCTCGCGAAGTAATCACATTCTGCGAAATTCTGAGGAATCTTGCGAGATTCTGAATAAATATGCGAAATTCTTAATAATTCTGCAAAATACTGAATAACTCTGCGAAGTTCGAATAACTCTGTGAAGTTTTGAGTAAATCTGCGAAATTTTGTAAAATACTTGTGCAAATATAATGCTTATGTAATGATTATGTTATGAAATGTATATGTGATGTTTATGCCATGAAATGCGTATGCGATGCTTTCATGATGCAAGTTTGATGGTTATATGATGAGAATGCTTATCTATTGCAATGTATAGCTAATGTTTGTGTTACTTAGCTTATTTTTCCGTTCTATTGATGTAGCTTTAAATCGCTTCCATTCTTCATTTCTCTGATTTTGTCTCTAGTATATGCATTCCTCTTTGCGTATTTATTATTCCTCGCAGGTTCTTATTTGTGCTTCATCTTTTCTTATTCCTGCACTATTATTATCGCATGATAATATGATCATAATATCAAGTGTGCGGCATTTGCATTGCCTCAGTCTCATTATCATGTATATGTTCGCAAGCTTATCATGTAATTTTTTTTTTTTTTGCGATAAAAGAAATGTATTACCTACATCCAAATTGTTTATGTTGAATTTTGTCCTTGCGACAAGATCGCAGGACGTCTTTACATTTTCATGTAATGACCCATTGATCTTTCCTTATCATTTATTTTGTGTGGTCTTATTTTTCCTTCCTAGTTAAAGGTCTTATTTTGCCACCCCTCGTTGCGACAAAGTCGCAGGACGTCTTTACACTTTCATGTATTGACCCATTGACCCTGTCTTATCATTTCTTTAGTATTTTTGCCTCTGCATGATATTTTACTTACGACAATACGACAAGACTAAATATTCTTGCGAATGTAAAGCCTTATGATATTGCCGTCTTTGCGACGAAATCGCAGGACGTTTTTACATTTTCATGTAAAAACCCATTGATCTCGTCTTATCTTTGCATTAGTATTTTTGCCTCTTCAGGATCATCGCACAAATATGACAAGCCTAAATTTCCTTGCGAAAATAAAGCCTCATGACATTTGCGTCTTTTGACAGTTATCAGCTCCCTAATGGAGGGTGCCGCCCTTATCTTCTCCCTGGTTTCCCCTTCAAGGAGGCGTACATCGGCCATACAAGACTAGCTCCTCCCATCCGGTCTTAACAGAAAGCAGTTGTTTTCGCAGCCTCTTATCCCTTATACCTATAGGGCTTATGGTTACGAGACTGCACCCTAAGTGGAGTTTTCTTGGCCGAGTGCAGCATGTGCCAAGACTTGTCAAGAGTGGTAAAGAAGCTCCAACGCTCCCCGCACTCTTGACTCAACCGTGTACCTCGGCGCCTTGGTCATACAACGACTCATTGGAAGAGACCCTCGGGCGTCCAACCAGGGTATAACCTTATATATATAGTTGGAAATCCAAGGTATCTCTCCCGGATAGGCTTTCATGGGCCCCAAATCTCCATGACTCAGTTTCCAAGAGCGGTGTAACCTTTTCCCTGAGCCATGTCAAGATATACCCCCTTATATGACGCACTTTAGGTCTTACATTTGCCTCTTACGAAATATCATTCGCGAACTAGGGTGTACGCCATAAAGGTTCGTCCCATTCACTCACTCATTCATTTTTGTCAATTCGTTCAATCATTCATTCTTGGTTATCTCTTCTCATTATCTTTGCAAACTTATCGCATTTCTACTATCTCTGCGAAATTATCGCATGTCTTCATTCTTTCATTCATCCCTTCATTTATGTCACTTCTTTCATTCATTCATTCATTTCTGTCATTTCTTTCATTCATTCTCATAATATCATATCATTTGAAGTAAAGTAAATATTCTAGAAAAATATATAAATTGATCTACGAGATTTTTCCCGAATCTTTGAAATCTTGAAATTTTTGAAATCTTTTTAATTTTAAAGTCTTTGAATTTTGAATTTTTTTTTTTTTTAAATCTTTGTAATAGTGCGAATGTATCGCTTTCTTTTAAATCAAATCAAAAATCTTTTATTTTCTGTAGAAATAAAATGTTCAAAGATAGTGGTACTTAGCTTTTGTGGTTCGCTGTTGTTGTTGTCTCTTGCGAAGTATATGATTGACTTGCGAAGCTAGCATCCTTGAAATATATAAACGTCGCACAAAATATAATTATCTCGCAGCAAAAAGAAGTGTGAAAAATGAGATTTGAACCCTTGACCTGCCTCTTGCATATTCTCGCACCATACCATATGTTCTAACCCTTTCTTACGAAATAATCGTCAACTCCTTTCTTTACTTTTGCAAAGCATTTATTGAAATTTGGCTTTCTCTTTGCGAAATAAGGTGACCTACGAATAGAGGCAAAATTCTTCTTTTCTTGTTCTCGCAAGTATATTTGCGAAGATGACTTCTCGTGAAGAAATTTTGTGTGAAGCAAACATTTGCGAAGTGTATATTCGTGCTGCGAACGTTCGCAAGGTAAGCATTTGCGAAGTGCAAAAAATTCTGTGCGAAGGGGAAGACTGATGAGTGCCAAATATTGCATATTTATACACCTTTTTATTGGCATTTTACTCATCTTTTGTGCTTAGAAATCAGATATTATCCCAAATTCTGTGTTTTCTTTGTTTTCAAGAATAAATATGTGTATTAATTAATTTTGTGTTTTTAGGTAATAAATAAAGTTCGGAGAAAGTGCGAAGCCAAAAGAGCAAAGAATTGGAGACAAGCGTCTATGGAGCGAGAAGCCAAAGCCCGCGCGCGCATCAGTCGCAACCCAACTTACAAGACATGGGCTTGAGCTAGCCATGACCCAGATCCGAGCCCGTTCACCCCGAGCCGTTCAGATCGCATCTAGCTACATCCTACGGTCGCTACAGCCTCTTCATCAACTCTTGATGCCTCCGCTTCACAACAAAACTCCCTAACCCTATACCCTATTCGACCAAACTCATTTCTTCTTCCATCTTCTCTTTCTTCCTCTCCCGACTTTAATCAGAGAAACGATCCCCTTCTTCTTCTCCTCCCATACCTGTGCAGAGCTACCCCATCACCACCACTCCATCTCTGTCAGCCGCACCAGAACCATCACCACCTCCTCAGCTACCCTCGCATCACCCATCTCCATCCATAGCTTCTACCTTAACCTAGAAGCTAGGGTTGAGATGATTGAAGCTAGGGTTTCACCACCAAACCCCACGCATGGAGCTCTGAGCCAAATTGACAGAAGAGAGAAGCGATTCAGAGTATGGGCGATTGGGTTTATTTAATTTTTGTTTTTGTTGAAGTAAATTAGGGTTTTCTCTGGGCATGTATAAATAGAACTTGATGTGTGTGAAAAAGCTCATGCCTGGATTAGCCAGAGCAGCAATTTAGATTTAATTTTTGTTATTTGTTGTTTTTAATATTTTAAATTAGTTTGCTAGGGTTTCACTGAAACCCTAATTCACTGTTGTGATTGCAACTTAGTTTGAGTAATCTTGAATGCTTAAATTATAGAGATAACTTCAATTATAATACCCAATGTTTTTCTCTCACAATGGATATCTTGTATCCATTGTAGTTAGGTTACAACTGCATTGAGAGTACCTCAGCTTAAACCTTAGACCCAAATGCTAATTCCCTTGACTAGTTGTACTTAATTAGACAACTAGTGCTCTGTTAGTACCCTCACTGATATTTGAAGTATTACATGGAGAAACTCCTTAGATAGGAGGTGGAATTGACACGCCGCCTTTATCTCTGTCACAGGACAAGAAAGCTCAACTTAGTTGAACTCATAATAGGAATTAGAGGTGAATGTGAAGACCCTAGTACCCTTTCAATCCCCATTGTCACTGTGTTACATCTTATTTCACTATCTTAGTCACTAATGCAAACTCAGTCGCATCGACAAAACTCATAATTGTGTTACACCTCTAGGAATTCAGTAGAAGAAAGCTTAAGATCAACCCAGCACCAAAAGTCTCTGTGGATCGACCCGTATTTGCCATTTTCTACATTGTAGACGCCGTACACTTGCGGTTATAACAAGTAGGCACATAAAACATACACATTTCCAGGCCTACCAAGTTTTTGGCGCCGCTGCCGGGGATTTGGCGTGTGCCCCGTCGATTATTGGCTTGTTTCACTGTTTTTTCAACCCATCCCTGTACATACCTGCTTTGAAGTGTTATTTATATTCCCTGTATTAGTGTAACTTAGAGGTAATTTTTCTATCACTTGTATCTTCTATTGCATACTTGCATTCTTGCACTTCTCTTAGTGTTTCATATTAACTTGCATTAGCTGCATTCATGTAAACTGCATCTTTACTTTAAGGTAATGTGCATCCATAATCTGTAGTTTTTAGTTGTGCTCTGAAGTTTGTTTAATCCATTGGTAATTACAACCTGTAACCTGGTAACATAGTTAGTCCATACTTCTCTTCTTGCATTTTGTAGCTTTTACAAATCATAGCATCTTGCATCTTAGTGTCACCCGTGACTCTTAACCCCTGCCAGTCCAAACTACTCCCAGCCTACTAGTGTCAATATTGGTCTTTTTGCTTCAACCTGCATATTTCTGGGAACTGAGATTTCTGTGTTGAGCTAGCAGGTGCCTGTGCTGAAGAAGCTGAGCAAACCCAGGAAAGACAAGAGGCAGAGCAACACTACCATTGTGGTTAAAAACCGGTTGGTCACTCTCAATTCCGTTTACACTTTATATCTGCATGATTGATCTGTGAATCTGTAAACCTTACCTGTTTGTGAACCTATGCTCATCTACTATCAGCCCCTGTAGTTGTTGAGCTTGAGATTGTGCATGCTCTAGTATATTGGCAAGTGTGTTGAACCCTGATGCTATGCATGTATAACCATTTGAGTGGCATACCCTGAGCATTACCCTGTTAACACCATTCACCTCCTAATCTTTGTGGTTTTTGCTTGCCTGCATCTGTCAAGAATGCTGTAGGAGTGCTGAAAAATTTCTTGCCTGTACTTCAGCAAGCTTTTCTCTGTGAATTATCATTCCGTGATCTTTTGAATTATCCACATGCTATCTGAGAAGCCATAACAAGCATATTGCCCTGTCACATAGGTGAATGAGCTGTGATTTTGAAGTTGGCCAACTTGTAATTGACCTGTGCAACCCTCCAGCCCCCTGAAGCTGTGAGGCTGTGTTGCAACTTGGTTAACCAAGTTTGCTGCAATACCCTCTTGAAATCAACTGGATTGGTTGAGGTCAACTGATCTAGTTGACTCTGTCAACCTTGAACATAGCCTGTGAAAACCAAGTGTGTCAACTAAGTTTGTGAGCCTTCTGCCACCTTGCTAGCCCCCTGAAGCTGCAAGTTTTGGATCACAACTTAAAAAGCCAAGCTGGCTGTAGCTGCAAACCTGTAAGCCTGCCACATGCTAGCTGAAAAGCCGTCACTTGTGCATAAGAAAACTGAGTATTATTGTGTTTGCACCTGTATTGCTCTGTGCCCATAGCTTCAATCTGCCCTGCAGTACCCTCATCTGCCCTGCAATACCCGCATCTGTATGACTACCAGCTGTGCATAAGCCATCCTGAGCTGACCTGTTAACCTGCTGATGTTTTGAATGGTTTGCAATACTCACATGAAAGACTAGTTCTTACAAGTGACACATCTGTATGCATAATATCTAGCCTTGAAATTTCACATGTATTGCTTCCTGTGCATGAGCTGCTTGGTAATATCTTGATTGTTGCTCTGCCTTGGCTGACTGCCATTAGTGCTTGTCTCTGAGCTAGCTGTCAGGGTATCTTTGTGCATCAGCCTATGACTTTCGAGTGAAATCATTGTTTTGTTGAGCATTTTGGCCCTGAATCTGTCAGCCATTCATCTGAGCATTGCACCCTGAGTTGTGCATTTGTGTGTGCACAGTTTGTTTTTAGCCCTGCTGAGTTGTGTATCTAATTATTGCTATTCTGTTGACTCTCTGACTTGCTTTGTGCACCTGCTAGCTTTTGTGTAATCTGTGCATAAGCTGTGCTGTGCACCATTTCTGTCTTGCTCTGTGCACAAGACCAGTGTATAAGCTGCACTCAAACCTTTGTTGTGCAAACTAACCAAGTTGTGCCTGAGCTGCCAACACTCATACAACCTGTGCAACATAATCGAGGCCGGCTCGACCCAATCTTGTGTATCTGCAACAGCTAGCCTGTGCATTTGTGTAAGCTGGCAACCTAGGCTGAGCTGAGTTGCAAGAAGTGTGTTAGTCTGTGCACATATGTAGTGGGATGCAACCTGTGCCTGTGCCTGACCATTTAGACCTAGGCTGAGCTGCCAACCTAGGCTGAGCTGCCAACCTGTGCCTGACCATTTAGACCTGCATCTGGGCTAGAACCCAGTTTCACTAGGTTTCCCACAAAGACTCCGGGCTCGTCGCCAACCGGCCGGGTGAAGCAAATAAACAACAAGCCCAACCACTGGGCTATGCAAACTAGCCTGAGGCCCACATAACCTGGGCTACACTTTCAATTGAAACCCATTTAAACCAAAATGCAGCCCATTTAAACCAAACTGAAACCTACACAAACCAAAACCCATTGAAACCAAAACTGAGCCCACAACAACTGGGCTTTGCATAACCTTTGGGCTGTGCATTTGCGTCACTTGGGCCTAGCTTCCCTGTTTTGGAGACTTCATTGGTCATTCATGCTTTATGTGTACTAGGCTATTTAAGTTGCTAGACCATGTCAGGATTTTGGTCTGCATCTGGGGATGGAAACAAATCCATTAGAGAGCTTTCTTACGGGCATGCTTCACAATATGAACTCCCCACATACCATAATGATTTTAGGGAACATTATGAGCCTTCTCAGGGCCCTGACTTCACATACCCTAATCATTATGAGCACATGTATCATCCACCACAGGTTGAAAATGAACAACTTTCTCATACACAGTCATCACTTTTAGATCAATTAGAAGCTCAAGTATCTGCTTTAGAAAGGAAATTACATGAGCAATCTGTCGAATCTAATCCCCCTAGGCACTATGAAATGTATGCTTGTACCTTATGTGGTAGCTTAGACCACCCTGCTGAGAACTGCTACATTTTACATGAGTTTAGGCAGTCTAAGGAAAGCCATGATCACCATGCACACATGCATCATCCATCACAGTGGGAAGTTGAACAATGTTATACTCCCCCAACCCCTTGTATGCAATCACTAATGGAAGAGCTCATAGAGCAAAACAATGATATACTTGTATGGAAAGCATTGCATGAGCATCCCTTCTCTAGTGAACCATATGCACAACCATACACTGAATATGAACCTAATCTAGAGATATATGAGTGCACTAAAAATGCTACAATTTTGAATAGGGAAATGCAGTGTTATTATGATGATGATGATTATGATATGTTAGAAGAGCATGTGTATGCTGAAAATATGATGGAATCTTTTGGTTCAGAGACGTTAGGCGTCTCTTCTGTGAACCCTATGAATGATACTTCTTCTAACATTCATACATGTGATATTAACTCTGAGCTTGGATTTGTGAAATTCTTCAGTGAATGTGAGCATGCTACACAACTTGTTTGTGACTTAGGAAAAGATGAATCTTCTGTTGACACTAATGTTCTTTTGGATCATGATATTATTGTTGTGTTTGATTCCCTGCCCATATCACAACATGTTGCCTCCTCTGATGAGTATGACATGGAGATTGATGAATTGTTCTATGCAGGTGAACATGATTTACCTTCTTTTTCTGACCTTAGGAAAGTATGTGATGGTGCAAATGATCTTATGCATGAAAACAACTTAGATGTACCAACTTTCTCTCCTAAGTCACAGATTGAAACTCCTCCACCAAACCTAGGTGTAGTTTGTAACAAAATTGCAAAACCAACTTTTTTGAAACTGCCTAACTTAGGCCTAGAGCTTTGTGCTTCCCAAGTCCTCTTGGACTATTTTGCATCAAAATATAACACTTTTAGGGAACTACAGTTGGAATGTGTATGTCTGCCCGTTCTTAGCAAAACTCACTTTGAGTTAGACCTTGTGCATGATGTACCTTTAAATTTGCAAGATTTTGTGCTCAAAAACACACCTGTTGACAAATTTAGGTTTGGGGGAAAGTCATTCCCATATGCAGCCTTACTTGCACTCTCTTGTTATATTTGTGTAAGGCTATTGATGTTTGTATATATTTTCTATTGGGTTGATCCTCAACTCTTTAGATTGTTGGTATATGGTGACTTTTCATTGTATATAATCCAGTAGGACTTGTTAAAATTTTCTATCTTCTTGTACATATATTGTGCTAATCCGATATGATCTCCACTGAGAATGTTGGATTCTAGCCTTCACTATTGAAGCTCTAACCTTGCTCCGCCGACATCCGGTAATCTCTTCCCTTTTCTCTACTCATCATAGTTCTCATGGTATGTGACTGTTTAAAATTTTATCATCTGTTGACACATTGAGGACAATGTTTGATTTAGGTTTGGGGGTGCATTTGCATGTAGAGTTTTTAGCCTTTGTTTTTCATCTTTTGTTAAATAAAAAAAAAAAAAAAAAAAAAAAAAAAAATCAAAACTTTTTGCAAATAAAAACCTCCAACTTTTAGAGATTTTAGAGTCACTAGCATGCTTCTAGCTATGTTTACATAGAGAGTCTGACCGAAATAACAAAACTTGGAAGTACTGGAGAACGCAATCGGGTTTCTTAGTTGATTAGAGCGTTAAAATTGGATTTAACCATACCGGAGGGCAAATTAGGTGCTGTTTAGATATTCGGTAGTAGAATTGTGATCACCCATAGTGGAGACTACCCATTTTACATCAAGTGAGGCACCAACCTTCATTTTTTGCAACTTTCTAGAAAAGCTGTTAGAGTGTGTGTCACCGTACGTCAATTCCGGGTAGGAATGGTGAGCTACCCAACTTCGCACCACTTTCAGCACTATTTTTGATCTCTTGAGTGCTAGTTTTTGTCAATCATGAGGGTGACGTTTAAAGATGAAAACTCCTTCTAAATATCGATTTGCAGTTAGCATCACTCTCTCTCTCAATCAACAGACCCATAGAAACACATCATCGTCAGCAAACGGAGCATCATCAGAATATTTGAAGAAAAGTTGAGATAATCCAAGGTTACAAGCAACAAAGAAAAGAAAAGAAAATAGGATGAGAATTAATGAAGTTTGTAAAAAATTGAGTTTTATTGTTTTATTATGTTAAAAAAAAAAAAAAAAAAATTGTCAAGTTTTTATAAAGTTCAGAAGTTCGTCATCAACAGTTGAAGACCGAAGATTGAAGAGATTTCTATGGTTCTTATGAGAGAGTGATATTAATTGCCGATTGGGTGAGAAGGTAAGTGAGTACTCCCATCCTTGCTAATGGTTGATTTCCTTTCTTAGAGATCATCAGAAAAGATTCTTTTTGTCCACACCTCTGTGGAGTCTCAGTTTTATTTCGGAAGGTTATCCTTCTTACCTACAACGTGTGCGGGATTTCTCTCTTTATTCCTGCCGCACACATGAGAGACTAAAAAGCGATCTTTTTGAGTGCAATTATCATAAAACCCTAATGGTGAGGCGAAGTCGAGGCTTATGATCACAATCGAATCAATTCTTTCATATGGTATGGTTACTTCTCGCTCATCACTTAAGGATGAGAATGCGTTCTTTGGTAGTTCTAAATTCTTGTTACTAGCATGCAGAAACTCTATGTCCTCATAGCTTCTTGGAGGCTTGAGACTCTTTTACACTCTGAAGTTGGAGAAGGTTTTGTGGGTACACCTCTGGTAAACCCTCACGAGACTACAACTCGTCCACTAGGGACACCTAGGGGTTTAAAGGCTTAGTGCATACGCTAAATGCATTCGAGAGACTGCGACGGGGTATAGTTAGGATTTCTTAATTTCTGTTTCACTTGAGGACAAGTAAATTCGGGTTTGGGGGTATTTGATGAGTGCCAAATATTGCATATTTATACACCTTTTTATTGGCATTTTACTCATCTTTTGTGCTTAGAAATCAGATATTATCCTAAATTCTGTGTTTTCTTTGTTTTCAAGAATAAATATGTGTATTAATTAATTTTGTGTTTTTAGGTAATAAATAAAGTTCGGAGAAAGTGCGAAGCCAAAAGAGCAAAGAATTGGAGACAAGCGTCTATGGAGCAGAAAGCCAAAGCCCGCGCGCGCATCAGTCGCAACCCAACTTACAAGACATGGGCTTGAGCTAGCCATGACCCAGATCCGAGCCCGTTCACCCCGAGCCGTTCAGATCGCATCTAGCTACATCCTACGGTCTCTACAGCCTCTTCATCAACTCTTGATGCCTACGCTTCACAACAAAACTCCCTAACCCTATACCCTATTCGACCAAACTCATTTCTTCTTCCATCTTCTCTTTCTTCCTCTCCCGACTTTAATCAGAGAAACCATCCCCTTCTTCTTCTCCTCCCATACCTGTGCAGAGCTACCCCATCACCACCACTCCATCTCTGTCAGCCGCACCAGAACCATCACCACCTCCTCAGCTACCCTCGCATCACCCATCTCCATCCATAGCTTCTACCTTAACCTAGAAGCTAGGGTTGAGATGATTGAAGCTAGGGTTTCACCACCAAACCCCACGCATGGAGCTCTGAGCCGAATTGACATAAGAGAGAAGCGATTCAGAGTATGGGCGATTGGGTTTATTTAATTTTTTTTTTTTGTTGAAGTAAATTAGGGTTTTCTCTGGGCATGTATAAATAGAACTTGATGTGTGTGAAAAAACTCATGCCTGGATTAGCCAGAGCAGCAATTTAGATTTAATTTTTGTTATTTGTTGTTTTTAATGTTTTAAATTAGTTTGCTAGGGTTTCATTTGAAACCCTAATTCACTGTTGTGATTGCAACTTAGTTTGAGTAATCTTGAATGCTTAAATTATAGAGATAACTTCAATTATAATACCCAATGTTTTTCTCTCACAATGGATGCCTTGTATCCATTGTAGTTAGGTTACAACTACATTGAGAGTACCTCAGCTTAAACCTTAGACCCAAATGCTAATTCCCTTGACTAGTTGTACTTAATTAGACAACTAGTGCTCTGGGTTAGTACCCTCAGCTGATATTTGAAGTATTACATGGAGAAACTCCTTAGATAGGAGGTGGAATTGACACGCTGCCTTTATCTCATCACAGGGACAAGAAAGCTCAACTTAGTTGAACTCATAATAGGAATTAGAGGTGAATGTGAAGACCCTAGTACCCTTTCAATCCCCATTGTCACTGTGTTACATCTTATTTCACTATCTTAGTCACTAATGCAAACTCAGTTGCATCGACAAAACTCATAATTGTGTTACACCTCTAGGAATTCAGTAGAAGAAAGCTTAAGATCAACCCAGCACCACAAGTCTCTGTAGATCGACCCGTATTTGCCATTGTCTACATTGTAGACGCCGTGCACTTGCGGTTATAACAAGTAGGCATATAAAACATACACATTTTCAGGCCTACCAAAGACTCGAGCCCGCGACCTTATGTTTGGATTCTGCTGCCCAGACCAACTGTGCGAACTCCTCTTATATGAAATTATCGTGCATTTGTTGAAATTTGACTTCGTCTTTGCGAAATTAACCCGAAATGCAAAAAGAAAAATTATAAATTTGGTGCAAATCGATCCTGCGACATCCAATTCATTTTATCCGCTCTTAGCCAACTGTGCTAGTTCCTGTTTGTTTAGAAGTAGTAAGATTTACTTAATTTATTCTTTTCATGTCTTGCTTTGTATAAACTTTGCCTTCGTCTTTTCTCCTTCTTCTTCTGTAACTTTTTTCACTTGCTCTTATTTATTTTTGCTGTTTTCCCATTCGTCTTTATTTTGTTACTCTAAGCATCCTTGCTAGCTCTCTTCGCGTAATATTTAAATATGTTCTCTTCGCAAAATCATTGTTCTCTTCGCAGCATCATTGTCCACTTTGGTATGATGTCTACTATAGATCGTTGTTTATAGTCGTACAGGGGACTTTCATAGTTCTTTGTTGGTGATGTTTTAGACTTGAACATATGAGTATGCTTCGCTGAGCTTGCTTTCTTGTGATTGTTCCTTTCGGTCTCGTCATGTTGGATAATTCTTCACGCTGCTGGTTGACATCGATCCTACTTTGTTGAGTCTGTTGGTGTATTCTTTCACTTCCTGATTCATATTAATTCTTTCGTGTTGTTTGGGATGCTTGACTGAATTTTATCTTCGCCTGCTACTACTGCTGGATGAGATTGGATGACCTCGCCAGCTTCTTTGTTTTGTTCTTCTTTGAATGGTTTATTTTATTTCCCTCTGCGTCAATGTCTAACATTTGAAGTTCGCTTGCTTTACGCATTTTTGAAGTCTTTGAAGTTGTCTTTCCTTTGCCCTTGGATACTCTTGCGAAGCTTACACAAAGAATTCTCACCACTTGTATTCTCTTGCTCTTAGTGACTTTCATTGATTGATCTGATCTCTCTTATTCTTATTGTGGATTTCTTCGCATGGCTATGTTGGCCTCTTTCATTATACTTCTCTTCATCGCCGGATGTGTCATGTTGTTCTCTCTTTTCATCATTCCTTCTTCTTTACATGTTCTTTATGTTGTTTTCTATTGTGCTGTGAATTGGTCCGATATACCGTTGATTACGTATCTTTGCACCATAACTTTTATTAGGATTTTCGTCCTTGAACTTCCCTGCCGTACCCAATGACCTAGCTGTACTCAACAGATCAACACAATTATGAGATAAAGTAACTCCTAACACAAACCATTCAATTTCTTCCCATGTATTCTTTTCCTAAGTTGTTGATGATATGAACTTCGCAGGCTCTCATTCTCCTTTTTTAGTTCCCTATATTTTCGCCTCTAGCTGTTCCTGTAAGTTTTCTTCATCACTTTCCAACTTCTTCGCAGGAACTGTTACCTTCGCATGAACTATCATCCACTACAGCTAGTTGCTGTGATCAATCTCATTGAGTCGAGATTATGAACTGAGCTCCCTCCACTGCGAGAATATGAGCTGAGATAGTTGCGAGAATATGAGCTGAGCTGAAATATTTTCTTCGCAAAACTGATGGGATTCCTTCCCATCATTTGCCTTCGTTTGAGTTGCTGTTTTCTTCGTCACATTCTCTTCTTCATAGAAAACTCCTCCTCCCTTAGCTGAATTGAACAACTTTAATATCGTTATTTGTTGATGATGTTCCAATCAATTTAGTCTTGGAATTTAACTCCGCCATAACCATTCTAATGTTTAAATTGTAACTTCGACTCTCAATTGCTCAGGTTAGCTTTATGAGTCATGAACTGAAATTTAACTTTGCTTATTTCGCAGAGTCCGTTGATTTTACATCGTTCTTTCATGAGTCTTTGTCTGCGTCTTTCCCATTATTACGGTTTTGTTGATGTACTCATCGTTATTTTCTTTGTCTCTCCTTCATGCTCTTGGGTTTAATGACCTCTTTTAAGCTGTTATGAGTGGTTTACTTCGCCTGATTCTTGATGGTCACTTTGATTCATTCGCCAGGCTTGCGACTTTTTTCCCCTTCATCTTCGCGTACTCTGCGAAGCTAAAAACTTCTGCTTCATGATCCTTCCTTTCTCCATTGCTTGATAATAGTTTTCCCATTCGTGACTTCGTTGGTTTCTGACGATGCTTTTAACGAAGTAGGTTTTGATTCTCTTATTTCTTTTGTTTGTTAAAGTTTGTTTATCTTCATTGGGCTCAAGCGGCTGACTTTCACCGAACTATGACAACCTTTACCGAAGCTGTGGTAACCCATTTGTGCATGGCTACTTATTGGAACAATCAAGGATTAATCCTTCGTTGGAGCTTTGTTGATGAAATGAACTGACATTAGCAAGTTATTTGCTTTACTTGCAAAGTATACTATTCATCTCTGCGAACAACAAATCTATTAGGTGAGCAATCCAAAAGTTTGTGCTAATTCTTGTTGTACGAGGAATCAAAATAGTGGTTGGATATTCTTTTGTTTTCACTTCGCAGAAAACCCCTAAATCAACTGCAAATTTTAGTGTTCAAAATTATTGAAATCTTTTTAATGGGTTCATAAAATAAGAGATACTGATTGTAAATCCGTAACCAAAACTCGTTTCGCATCGGATTTTAAAAGAGATTTCAGAAAATACTTTATGTTCTTATGAAAACTTTTCAAAATATCTTTTAAATCACTGGATCTCAATTATTCAAAACAAAATTAAAGAGATAGAGATGAAATTTGTCCTTTTTTTTGAGTTTATTGGTGATGAAGATTCATATGATGAAGCTCCCATAACGTTCTTTTCCGATCTGCTCCTGCTTCCCCACTTTTCCGTTTCTCTTTCTCTTGTATACATTTCTCTTAAATCGCGTTGGTTGTTCTACATCGTTCTTTTCTCATCGTTCTTTTTTCAATTTCTTTGGATTTTCTTCAATCCAACAAGCAGATCCCTGTTTCTAGCGCATATGTAGTTGCAGGAAATCCTACACTACACCCCTCACCATATCTTGATAATAATTTCTAGATCAAAACTTATTTGATCATCTAAATTTCAAATATAAGTGCTAGAAATATAAATTGACATAAGGATTTTTTACATGGTTCGATCAATGTGATCTACATCCATGGTTCTTCACTATGATTTTTGAGGTTACATAAGAATTAGATTTACAATCTCCATTAATGGATATTTTGTAGAGCTCTAGATCTAATTTTAGGGGAAGAAGATGATAAAGAAAATAAATCTCTCTCTAAAAATATCTCTCTCCAAAATATCTCTCACTCTCCTCCCAAAATTATTCCTCCCCTTTCTCTCTCCTGCTCTCCTCTTTATATAGGATATTACATAGTGGATGACAACTCATGTACAACTAATATTTCCCTTAATTTCGGATTTACCTTGCGACGAGAGTATAAATGTTAAGTCTCGCAGACACTCTAGTTTTCGCAAGATCTTTGCGCTTTCTTCATGTTTCTATCACCACCATCTATTGCGTCATCAGTCTGCGACACTCGCAAAGTGTCATTGGTATGGACTTCTCAAGTATGTCCTTGCTACGATATTCTGACTTCGCAAGTATGTCCTTGCTACGATATTCTGCTCCTACAGTAACTCTTAGTTGTGGGTGAGATCAGCTAAGGGAATCAAGTGCGTAGTATCCTGCTGGGATAAAAGACGTAAGGAGCACAAATGTACCTTGAATCAATGTGAGATTGATCAGGGTTCAATTACAGTCCAGTCCAAAGTTAATTGGTAGTAGGCTAGAGTCTGTGGTAGCTTAATACAGTGTGGTGTTCAATCTAGACTAGGTCCCGGGGTTTTTCTGCATTTGCAGTTTCCTCGTTAACAAAATTCTGTTGTCTATGTTATTTCTTTTCCGCATTATACTTTTTTATATAATTGAAATATCACAGGTTGTGCGTTTAAATCAATCAATTAGAATATCCAACCTTTGGTTGTTGATTTACATTGATTGACACTTGAACATTGGTCTTTGGTAGCGTTCAAGTTTTTTCACATAATAATCTGCCTCACGGATTTCTATCTGTTTGATTTGCTGATTACATTGTAAAACAGAGATATTAAACTCCTTGATATACTTTACTCTAGATTGAGTTTTATTGTTTAGTTGATTCTCTAGAAAGTGTATTGGAGTAAGTCCTCTCAGATTGCCAAACGAATTGTTGGATGTGGTTGTTAGACCCCCACATTTTCATCTATCCTATAATCTAAGGTATGTACCTAACTATATCATGTTATGATTGTGAGCTATCTAGTTACAGAATAAAAGATCATAAACATTCAGTAAAGTCAGCATAGAGTAAACCTTTCTAAACATGGAAGACAAATAATGAATCATGCTTCATGCTTAGCCTAAAGTAATCATGTTTAGTTGTTGAAATTCTAACATTGGAATTAGAGCTATAGGTTTAAACAATATTCTAGAACTAGTATATGTTCTTTTAGTAATTCACATGTTAGGTTCTGCTCCTTAGAATCAAATAGTATTATCTGTTGTTTTTACTTCAGCAGTTCTTGTATGTCTTTGTTCTAAAATTGAGTTTTTCCAAAGTGATACTCGAAGAGAAAACAAAGTGCATGTTTTATGTTAAGGGACTGTATGAAGTAGCATTCTGGATGTCCCTGGTATGATTATACCCGACGGTGAATCATGCTTATGATATCTTGAATGGAGCAAAATAATCTGCTTATGTGCGGTGGATGATAATCGTTCGAACCCAAAGGTGAAAAGGGATTATTATATACCAAATATGAACTGATTATCTTTGCTATTGGTTAAAGGCTTCAATATATCGTAGTTTTCTCCCAAAGGTGAAGCTGCGGGATATCGAATCTAAAGTAAGTATGTTCTGTTTTGTTATACCTATATGTTGTCACATATGTTAATGATGTATGCATAATCATTTCATAAAGTTTAAATGATTTGAAATGATTTATGTTATGTTTAGTTATATCTATATGCTGTCACATATGTTAATGATGTATGCATAATAATCATTTCATATGTTAATGATGTATGTATAATCATTCATGTGAAATAAAATAAAGTTTTAAATGGTATGACATTTACAACCATGAATCTTGTTCAAGTTCAAGGGTTTATAGTTGGTATTGAGCCATTGAATGGCACAAATTACTCAAGGTAGAAGTCGCAGTTGAAATAGCCTTGAGTTATTTAGATTATGATATCGCTTTGAAAGAACCTAAACCAGAAACACTTTCTGCTACTTCCAAGAAAACTGAGAAGCGGGATTATCTCAGATGGGAAAAGGCAAATAGGATGAGTCTTCTTATTATGTGTGGTGTTATTCCTGCTGCTATATAAGGTGGTATTCCTGCTACGGATACATCTAAAGAACTTGGGGATGTTATTCAATCGCAGTTCACAAGTTCAGCAAAGTCTATGGTTGTCAGATATATGGGTCAGTTGTCTTCAATGAGGTACAGTGGGGACGGTAATGTTCGAGATCATGTTCTTCAGATGGAAAATCTGATCTACAAGTTAAGGGGTCTGGACATGAATCTTACTGACGATTATCTAGTTCAACATGCGGTTAACTCACTGCCAAAATAGTTTGAGGGTTTCAAGATTTCTTATAACATGGCTGAAAGAAAGTGGGATGTAAATTAACTGATTGCTTATTTTGTGCAAGAAGAGGAAAGGAAACATCGTGAAAATACGGAGTATGCACATTTTTCTATTGTTGATCCTAGTACGAAGAAATTCAAAAAGTCAGCTGACCACTCAAACTTTCTGAGCAGACAAAAGAAGCCCTGAAAAATAAGTTAACTAATAAAGACAACAGTCTAACAGTTGATAAGGTGAAGGATAATAATCCAATAACCAAGAAAGAAAAAAAATCAACTTATAGGGCGTGTTTATTTTGTAAAAAGCCTGGCCACATTAAGAAGTTTTGCCTCAAATATCAGAATTGGCTGAAAAAACAAGAGGAAAAGAAAAAAAGTACAGATTTCCATATGATATGTTTTGAGATTAATCTTTTGGATACTCCTTTGAATGCTTAATGGCTAGACACCGCTGCAATAATTCATATCACTAATTCCTTACATGCACTCAAAAACAAGAGGAATCTAAGTGAAGGAGAGCGGTGTCGATACATGCCAAATGCTTAAGGAGTGAAAGATGAAGCAGTTGGTAACGTGCAATTAACTCTGGAATCTGGATAAATTTTGGAGCTTTTTGATGTCTTTTATGTACCTAGTGTAAGAAGAAGTTTGATATCAGTTGATATACTTGTGTTTGTAGGTGAAAATGATTTCTGCTGATTTCGGTAATTGCGGGTGTGCAGGTGAGAAACAATTTAAACCCTAAATAATGTACTGCAAGGGAGTAATTTAGATTCAAGAGATCAATCTGTACAAGTCTGGCCTAAACCAAGAAATGGCCGTTCCAGAGTTTCTTCGGTCACAAAGTGGAGGAGAATGGGTTGGTTTTGGGGAGGGAAGCAAGGAAAGTGGTGAGACCAGAATAGTTGATTCCGGAAGAGTAGTTAGGTTACTACGACTTGTTATCAGAAAAGTGAGAGAGCTCTAGAGGTGAGCTAGCAAGTAAGTATTTCTAAGTGTTGTATCTCCCGTATGAACTTGTTGTTCAATGGAAATAGGTAAGACCTATTTATACAAGTCGGAGTAAAAACGTAACCTGGTCTCATTAAGGAGTGGGGAAGTAAATGGTAGGAGGTGGTAACCGTATGCATGGAATTGATATTCCATAAAGTGGTTAACGCATGAAATTGGTTTTCATGAAACTGCTAACGTTATGGAATTGATGTCCCATAAAGTTGTTAACGCATGTGCTTTATGTCCCATGAACGTTTCCCACATAACTTCCCGTATTTACTAACCGCCTCACCCTTATGACACTTCCTTATGACGGGCGTAGTGTACGCCGCACGCTGTAAACCGCCAAACCAATACCCAAAGAGGATCCCCCAGTTTGTGTTGATATATCGATTGTTTTGGAAAACATGTAGCACGTTGTTGTGGCTTGGCAAGTCAAGCTCGGGAAACTTGCCAGCCTGGTGACCTTCGACAGTCGAGATTTTGCATCTTGAGAGGAGGGGAAACCGTTGATCGCTGCACGCCTTCGTTTTGGTAGTCGCGTAGTGAGGGCCAACGTGGTGGCGCGGCTAGGTTGGCATGCTGTTTGCATGACAAGGTTTTTCGTGGCCAAACTTAGGTTTTTGGGCCAAAGGTTACCATGTGTTGTCTTGTAACCTTGGATGGCTAGGATTTGCTCATGGGATTGAAGGTCAACCGTTGATTGTTGCACGCCTTCGTTTTGGTAGCCACGTAGTGAGGGCCAACGTGGTGGCGCGGCTAGGTCGTCATGCCGTTGGCATGGCAAGGTTTGGCGTGGCCAAACTTAGGTTTTCGGGCCAAAGGTTACCATGTGTCGTCTGGTAACCTTGGATGGCTAGGATTTGCTCCTGGGATTGAAGGGCAAACGTTGATTGTTGCACACCTTCGTTTTGGTGGCCGCGTAGGGAAGGCCAACAGGGTGGCGTGGCTAGGGTGTGGTTAGGCTTGGCATGTGGGGCCAAGGGTTCGCCTTGGGAGTGGCTAGCTTTGGCTAGGTGCGATTTTGGCTTGGCATGTGGGGCCAAGGGTTTGCCATGGGCGTATGGCGTGGCTAGGGCCAAGGCAAGGGCGTTTGGCTTGGCGTGATGTGACTAGCATGGCTAGGGCCAAGGCAAAGTGCGTGTAACACCCGTGTTTTTAGCATGGCGCATGCTAAAAGATGCGCCATGGCCTGAGATGAAGCTTCATCCAAAGCTTCCGTTGCGTAGGAAAAAGGAACATTGGCCCTTGGACAATGTGTTGAAAGTGTACGACCAACATGGCCGGACATCGGGTTGGCAGAGGACGGCCAACATGGCCGGAAATCGGGTTGGAAGTGTACGACCAACATGGACGGACATCGGGTTGGCAGAGGACGGCCAACATGGCCGGAAATCGGTTTGGAAGTGTACGTCCAACTTGGTCGGACATCGGGTTGGCAGAGGACGACCAACATGGCCGGAAATCGGGTTGGCAGTGGACAGCCAACATGGCCGGACATCGGGTTGGCTGAGGACGGCCAAAATGGCCGGATATCGGGTTGGCAGTGGACGGCCAACATGGCCGGACATCGGAGTTGGCATTGGTAGTGAACAACCATCTTGGCCGGTTATTCAGGAAAATACATGGCAACGGCCATGAATAGTAAACGGGGAGTTGATGAAATATTTTTGGTCCCCTTTCCATACTTGTAGAAATTCCATTAAGACATATATAGGGAGGGGTAGTTGGTTGAAGGTGCATATGCGGACTATGTACCAAGTAAGCATAGCTTGGCCGGAACGGTATGAATGATGCTCAGGCCTTATTCTTAGTCGCGCAGCCTTACGAGTGGTGCATATGATGCCGAGGCATCACTATGCCATTCCACGGACTCGATGATGCATCACTTGGATGTATTTGACGGAACGACCTATACGGACTAGGCCATTACCACTGTTGCTTGGCCACGGCCTAGCAAACGAGTTAGAATAAGTTGCTTGTCCCTTCGAGGATGAACTACGGTCTGTGCTTGATCCCTTCGAGGATGAACTTCGGGAAGGGTATGTAGGCAGCCGCAATGAGTTGCAACATTGCCGGTCCAGCACGTTGTCGCTCATATCATCTAATTTAGAGATGATTGCGGCACTTTGGCCTCTCATATCATCTAGCTCGGAAGCTCGACGCAAGAGATGATTGTGGCCATACTTGATGATGCTAGTTGCATTCCATTCCTTGGATGCTCGTACTTCCACATGGTCACCAGAATTTAGCCAAATTCCATCGTTTAGGGCCTCAAAAGGCCGTTTTTGCCGTATTAAGAAAGTCTTTGCTTTCTTAATAAACCCTTTGCGGAACAAGGGTAAGTTGGAATGGTGTGGAAGCTAAGTTAGCTGCATCATGCTCCATGAGCATGCTTGCAAGGACAAATGAACGTGCATTTTCCTAGCTTAAAGGCCCGGATCGTAGCTTCATCACGGCGCATCGGGGAAGTTACGGCCTGCGGGGCAACGCGCCAAAGGCGTAATTTTTCCGGTCCGTCACAGTGCGTTTTGGCATGGCGCGGCTAGCTTGGATAGGTTTGGTTTGGCTTGGCATGTGGGGCCAAGGGTTCGCCTTGGGCGTGACTAGCTTTGGCTAGGTGCGATTTTGGCTTGGCATGTGGGGCCAAGGGTTTGCCATGGGCGTATGGCGTGGCTAGGGCCAAGGCAAGGGCGTTTGGCTTGGCATGATATGACTAGCATGGCTAGGGCCAAGGCGAAATGCGTTTTGGCATGGCGCGGATAGCTTGGCTAGGTTTGGTTTGGCTTGGCATGTGGGGCCAATGGTTTTCCATAGGCGCATGGCGTGGCAAGGGCGTTGCGCTTGGCATGATGTGACTAGCATGGCTAGGCCAAGGCAAAGTGCGTTTTGGCATGGGGCGGCTAGCTTGGCTAGGTTTGGTTTGGCGTGGCATGTGGGGCCAAGGGTTTGCCATAGGCGCATGGCGTAGCTAGCTTGGGCTAGGTGCAGTTTTGGCTTGGCATGTGGGGCCAAGGGTTTGCCTTGGGCGTGGCTAGCTTTGGCTAAGTTTTGTTTGGCTTGGCATGTAGGGCCAAGGGTTTGCCATAGGCGCATGGCGTGACTAGCTTGGGCTAGGTGCGGTTTTGGCTTGGTATGTGGGGCCAAGGGTTTGCCATAGGCGCATGGCGTGACTAGCTTGGGCTAGGTGCGTGACCAAGCTAGGGTTTTGGGGCAAAGGTCGTTTGGTAACCTTAGACGGCCAGGATTTGCTCATGGGATTTGAAGGGCAACCGTTGATTGTTGCACGCCTTCATTTTGATAGCCACGTAGTGAAGGCCAGTATGGTGGCACGGCATGGGGACATGGCGAGGTGCGTTTGGCATGGCGCAGTAGGTGTGGCTGGCATGATTTTCCATTCGCAGGGAGGTGCGGCTAGCATGGTTGGCATGCTTTGGCGCGGTCGGTGTGGCTGGCATGATTTGCCATTGGCACAGAGGTGCGGCTAGCATGGTTGGCATGCTTTGGTGCGGTCGGCATGATTTTCCATTGGCACAAAGGTGCGGCTAGCATGGTTGGCATGCTTTGGCACGGTGGCTGGCATGATTTGCCATTGGCACAGAGGTGCGGCTAGCATGGTTGGCATGCTTTGGCGCGGTCGGTGTAGCTGGCATGATTTGCCATTGGCACACGTGGGAATTAGGGTTTGGCTTGTCAGAATCGTAATTTGAAAAAGATATCCGGTAATTATTTAGGGACACATTAAAGGTTTCAGTAAATGTGCCTAGTAAATGCTTGTTAGTTCTGTCTGCTAGGGTTTAGTGTTTTACGATTTTAACCCTAAGCTAAAAACCACCATCAACATTAAGTCCCCTGCTTAGCTCGGAACAGGTGCCTTTTTGCGAGGTAAGCATATGATGGTGGCAGACAAGGACAGAATCGAGGTGTAAATCATTGCAAAGATGGTCAGGAGAATCCGTCTAACCTTTTTGAGTGGTAAAGAGAGTTTTGGCTTCCCGTGTTGGCGGCCCTACGTAAGTCTTACTGGGAATGCAGACCGTGGAGTGGTGAGATGAAAGTTACCGGCTTGGTCTGGTCGTACATCTCCAAGGCAAAGGGGCGCGGTCTTGGAAGGCGACGCAAGTGGGCGGCTTGGCTCGAGAGGCCAAGAGGTTGTGTAGTCTTGGTAAGGAAAACACGCATGGATGATAAGGTCGCGACAGTGGAGCAGGCAGCTTGGCATAGTGTGGCCTTGGCAAGACGAGACGTACACGGACGAATAGGCTTGGTGGGGCCGTGGCAATGGAGCGAATGGATTGGCAGGAGGAGCCGTGGCAATGGCATGGTGGAACGTGCAAGGACGGCTAGGTGTGGTAGGGCCGTGGTGTGGCATGAGTGGTCTTGGACGTGGAAATTGGTCTTCGCGGGACTGGTTTCCTATTTTCCTTCCTTTGATCAAAATAGGAAATCCTTTCCTTGCTCAAACTCCCACGTACCATGTATATATAAAAGGAGGTCCGGCTTCTATTTCGTTTCACGCCTATATTTTTTATCCCAGCCGTGTGGTAGAAGTAAAGCAAAGCGGAGAAGCAAATCCCAGGTATGCCTTTTAATACTTATTCTTTTAACTTTTTTTCTCTTTTCTTTTGTGTTGGTGTAAACCTTAGTTGTAGGCGTACCTTTTCATGACCTTGTAGGAAATGTTATTGGTGTGAACACTAGCCGTAGTTATGCTTTGCTTGAACTTGTAATAAAATCTAGGCGCGAGTGCTGTAGTGATGTTGGACGCCTCGATTATTGCGCGAAGTAGATATGCATGAGGATTGTCATTGCCTTCCCATGAAAGAACTAGTTTTTAGGGTTTCCTCCTCTTTCTGGTGTGGCCGTACGTATGATTTCCTTTGGGGCGCGCCTATTTGGCTGGGAGAGAGCTTCCGGCTGCATGAAGTGGTGATGTAGAGTCTGTCAGTCCCATTTCTTCGCATATGCACAAAATGACTTTGAGACCAATTGGTTTGCATCCAGGATGGCTCTCTTGTGTCTGATAAAATATTTCCATGTGCTTTATGTAATAATCTCTGCTCGTATTGTTCTACTGTAGTTATCTCGGCGGTGAAAACAGCGTAAGAGAATTTTCATTAGGATGTCAATAATTTCTGTCGTACCGAAGGATGTGGTTAATTCCAAGCCAAGCATAGATGATGAGTTCTTCACAACATCCTCTACAATTAGAAAAAATCATCCCAAGTATGTGTCGATCCTCCTGACTGGTTCGGAAAGTGAAGGAGAGGCCCGGTCGGTTCATCCGGGTAGTGTAATAAGGTTTTGTATTCAGAGAAAAGAGTATCATGCTTCTTCCATTGAATTTAAGACCAGCGTAATCCCGTTGCGTCCTTTTGAGAAGTGGATGTGATTCATGTTGAGCCAGGAATGTGTAAGGGCCAACTTGACCAAGGCACAGATTGTTGATGCTGTCGCGGCTTCCGCAGTTCTTCAAATTAGGAAAGATATTCCAGGCTTGGTTACTTTTATTTCCAGATGTTGTCCGAACACTCATACGGCTATATGTAGGTGGGGTGAAATGACTATCTCCTTAGAGAGTGTGGCTGTATTGCTGAACCTTCCCGTAATTGGAAACCTTGATGTTAGGTTGTCTGTGGATGAAGAAGAAATACATGCCGCCCTGGTTGCGAAATCAAAAGGATTCGTTCGGAAAGGAAACAAGACGAAGTGCTTTTATGATTGGTATGTGTCTCAGTGGTTTACTGATGAGTTGGAGTCGAATCAGAAGAATAGTACGCTTTATGCCGCGGCGTTCTTGGCTCTTTGGTTATCCAGAGATATTTTTGATGATGGCTCCGGCAAGAAGGAGATAAGGCAGGAACTTATCAGTTTGCTATAAAACTGGCAAAAGTCATCATTCTCCCTATTGGCGGTTTGTTTCTTGGTTCTCTGTATGCACACCTGGATCAGCTGGTTTCGGACATGCGCGCCTCGAACGGCCATATGAAAATGGATTCGTATGTTCATGCCGCCTTTCTCCAGGAATGGTTGTGGGAGCATTTAGAGAAGTATGCCCCGAAACCGTTGTCTATACTTCCTGAGTCTTGGGGCGGCTCCAGAGGAATCTTTGCGTTGGTCGAACAGGCGCGCGAAAACTGATCCAAACTGATTAAGTAGTTTCTTGACAACTCGTATGCGGTTAATTTTCGTCCATGAGCTCCGTTGCATGCGTCCATAACTCAGATTATTACCTTTTCTTCTGTTCCGAACATGTCTTTGTCTTCTAATAAAGAGGATCTGAGTGTTGGAGAGATAGTATTCATGCAAAGCTGCACGCCCGGTCATTTACCGTCTTTCTTCCGAGGATCTTGCAAAGCGATCTCTTATAACATTGATAGGGCGGCTCGGCATATGGGTTTTGACCAATGGGTCCCACTCGTTCATCAGCCAGTTGTTCCAGAAATCCCATTGTCCACTGTTCTCGATGCTAATACTCTCGCGTCGGGCCAAAATCTCCCTTTTCTGCTTGCGTAACGAAATCCATCAACAACCTCCAAATATAACATATTTTGGAAGGATGAGTTTCTTGTTATCCATGGATTCGTGAATGATGTGGTAGAAAATCGTTGCGGTAAGCCTTCCCCTACGATTTTAGCGGAACATCCATTGCTGAGGGATCCCAAGCGAAAATCCGTTAGCCCGAACGTAGATAGTCCCCAAGTGATGGAGCGAAGATCTAAAAGCCGTGCTGGTGGTTTCTAGTCAGACTCCACGGTTCTGCCGACTTTTAGTTCATCCAATATACGGGTACGTACGACTCTCCTCTTGACCTTGGCCTGGATCGTTTATTTCCTTGTTCCTTTTCTGAGAATGTGCCCTTGCATTCTGTCTATGGTCTCAGTAGTACGAACGCCTTTGCCAAACTTGCGAGCAGTCAGAAAACATCATTTTTCGAGAAGAGAGCGGCGTTGCAGAGTCTACCCATGATGACGCGGAACTTGAAAAGGATGAGAGTTCAGGGTCTAGCGGTGGCGAGAGCAATTCTTCCGATAGCAGTGTTGAATCTTCGTGCAGTCGATCAAACTCAAATCGGTGAGTCCCCTCCATGTTTTTCTTCTTTTCCTCTTTTTTTTTTCTTTGCAGTAAAACTAAATTTTGATTTTTAGGAGGAAACCGTTCTTGGGGATGATCTTGAAGTGGAAGACCACCAGAGTAAAGACATAGCCGTACTTCCCACTGCGGAAACTGTGCCAGCTAGCGACTTGGACATGGAGACTCATCGCCCCGAGGGTGCTGTCGTGACTCAGGTGGAGGAGAGCATTTCGGGGGGTGAAATCGTAGTTAGGGATCTCCTGCCCGATTCTTGATTCGATTTCGAGTGCCACCTTCAATCCTCCGTATCTGGCCCCTTTCCCAGGTCATGTGTTGATTGGTGGATTTAGCGTGCCAGCTAAACATGCGACATTGTACACCAAGATTTGGGAAAGCTATGGTCACATTGCCACGACTAAGAAGATCACTAGTCGACATGCGTTGGTCAAGCGTGTGGAGGAAGCCTTGTTTTCGATTGATGAGATGTGTAACGTGACTGGTCATACAATTTCTGAGGATGTAATCTCGAGCTGGAAGTTCCATCGTGAAATGTGCGCGGGCTTCAAATTTAACGTTCCTAGGTTCGTTGAAGGTCTCTCTGATGTTGAAAGGTCGTTGGCTGGAGCAGTTGAAGGTCCTTCCGTAGATATAGTGAAGAAGCAGGAAGCGGAATTCAAGAAGTTGTACAGGCGGCTAAAGTTGAAGAGGGCGGCTCTCCAGAGTACAATGGAGGCCTTTACTAAGAGGAGCAAGCCGCTGCTGAAAATCTTTCATTGAATACATTTCTGTCTTTTGAACCTCTTATCTTTAGGTTTTTTTTTTGAAAGGAAAATGAGACGCCTGGTTTTGGTTTTTGATTTTTTGATTTTCTCGGGTTAATAGATAAATGCTACCTTGATGGTTTTAGATTATATATTTTTTTTTGAATGAAATTTTTAGAATTGAATTGTCTTTGGCGATGAATGAAAGTGACGCAGACATTCAAGGAAAACCATGGAACCGTGTGTTGGTAGATGACATGGGATGAAACATGGCTATAGGTTTTATCATTCCCGTGAAAACTTGAAATAGTAAACCATGTATCTTGCCTAGGTAAGACTTACTCGGTTTTAGGTCTCCTGATGAAAAGTGAACCTTCTGGTGTAAGACCGAGTTTTGTGGGAACACCGTCGTGGAAAGTCCCCAGGCATTACTGAGCTATCTGACAACCGAGCCATTGATCCCTGGGATGATCGTCTACTTCTATCCTCTGGGAACACCGTCGTGGAAAGTCCCCGAGTCGTTCTTGAAATACCGATAACCGAGCCATTGATCCTTGGGCGGATCGTCTGCTTCTATCCTCTGGGAAGTCCCCAGTCATCCCTTATCGCGTCATGACTGATAATAGAGTCGTCGTGTGACGGACCGGAAAATTACTCCTTTGGCGCGTTGCCCCGCAGGCCGTAACTTCCCCGATGCGCCATGATGAAGCTACGATCCGGGCCTGTAAGCTAGGAAAATGCACGTTCATTTGCCATTGAAAGCATGCTCGTGGAGCATGATGCAGCTAACTTAGCTTCCACACCGTTCCAACTTACCCTTGTTCCGCAAAAGGGTTTATTAAGAAAGCAAGAACTTGCTTAATACAGAAAAAACGACCTTTTGAGGCCCTAAATAATGGAATTTGGCTAAATTGAGGTGACCATGTGGATCAATAGATCCACATGTCTTGATCTTTGGGCCGTTTCCCATCAAAATTGACTCCTCTTGAGCTAAATTACGACACTCGGGTTTTTCGCCTCCAGATAGGCTATAGCTTTCTCTTTGTAGCTTGAAAGGAAGTATGAGCATCCACTTGTTGGCATGCAACTAAGCCTCATCAAGTATGGCCACAACCATCTCTGGCGTCGAGCTACCGAGCTTAGATGACATTAGGGGCCAGAATGTCGCAATCATCTCCGAATTAGATGATATGAGCGACAAAGTGCTGGACCGGCAATGTTGCAATTCATTGCGGCTGCCTACGTACCCTTCCCCACTCTAAAGGGATCAAGCACGGACCGTAGTTCATCACGAAGGGACAAGCAACTTATTCCAACTCGTTTGTTAGGCCGTGGCCAAGCAATAATGGAAATGGCCTAGTCTGTATAGGCCGTTCCGTCGGAATGCATCCAAGTGATGCATGTTTGGTCCGGAATATGGCATAATGATGCCTAAGCATCAAATGCCCTCTTCGCGAGGCTACGCAACTATAAATGAGCCTTAGGCATCATTTATACTCTTCCGACTAAGCTATGAAGCTTACTTGGTGCATAGTCCGCATATGCACCATCAACCAACTACCCCTCCCTATATATGTCTTAATGGAATTTATACAAGTATGAAAAGGAGACCAAAAATCTTTCATCAACTCCCCGTTTACTATTCATGGCCGTTGCCATGTATTTTCCCCGATATCCGGCCATGTTGGCCGTACTCTGCCAACCCGATGTCCGGCCATGTTGGCCGTCCACTGCCAACCCGATATCCGGCCATGTTGGCCGTCTTCTGCCAACTCGATGTCCGGCCATGTTGGACGTCCTCTGCCAACCCGATGTCCGACCATGTTGGCCATACACTTCCAACCCGATGTCCGGCCATGTTGGCCGTACACTGTCAACACATTGGCCAAGGGACAGTGTTCCTTTTTCCTACGGAAACGGAAGCTTTGGATGAAGCTTCATCTCAGGCCATGGCGCTTCTTTTAGCATGCGCCATGCTAAAAACACGGGGTGTTACATTATCACACCCTTTAAGGAATTTCGTCCCCGAAATTCAAAACCAAAACTATTGTGGACAATTTCTTCGATTTCCTGAGCAAAAGTCCCATACCAGATGCTCGGAAATCACGGGTTTCTTCAAGTTTTCATGAACAACAATTTAGACCTTCTGAGCACATGTCCCATACCACCCCTTGCCCGGGAATCCAAAAGTGCCCACAACAATACCAAGAATCGCAATTGGCCAGTGCCAAGAGGATATCTCGACCAGGTATCCTGAATGCGCATCCCATTCTACGCACTCAGAAGTCCCTAAAGTTCACAAGGTTGGAAGATGTCATCAAAATGACAAATCAAAACCTAATGCAACACTGTGAGGACCAATCTCTAATGCCAGTGCAGTTGGATGCAAGCCACCATCCCTGACGGATTTACCGGGTTGCCACTCGTAAGTGGGATGCTAGCCGGGCCTGACAACGCACACCCTTGGCCAGTGCCAACGTGTGGGGATCATCAGTCCCATTGTCTACCCACCGTCCCAGACGGTCTTCCAGATGCTCGTAAGCGGGGTGCCATAGAGGCCTGGCAAACTCACAATACTTATACAAGCTCAACTCGATTTGAAAAGTAACTGGCCCAGCAGTTACAAACTCTTTCACGCGCAGAAGTTGGCCTAATCTCCAAATTTAAGTTTTCCGTTAATGGAAATACTTGTGGACAAGTCCACTCCGCACAGTCCAAGAGTTATCTCGGAACTTGCTCTGATACCATCTGTGACGGACCGGAAAATTACGCCTTTGGCGCGTTGCCCCACAGGCCGTAACTTCCCCGATGCGCCATGATGAAGATACGATCTGGGCCTGTAAGCTAGGCAAATGCACGCTCATTTTCCATTGCAAGCATGCTCATGAAGCATGATGCAGCTAACTTAGCTTCCACACCGTTCCAACTTACCCTTGTTCCGCAAAAGGGTTTATTAAGAAAGCAAAAACTTGCTTAATACGGAAAAAACGACCTTTTGAGGCTCTAAACAATGGAATTTGGCTAAATTGTGGTGATCATGTGGATCTATAGATCACATGTCTTGATCTTTGGTCCGTTTCCCATCAAAATGGACTCCTCTTGAGCTAAATTACGACACTCTGGTTTTTCGCCTCCGGATAGGCTATAACTTGCTCTTTGTAGCTTGATAGGAAGTATGAGGATCCACTTGCTGGCATGCAACTAAGCCTCATCAAGTATTGCCACAACCATCTCTGGCGTCGAGCTACCGAGCTTAGATGATATTAGGGGCCAGAATGTCGCAATCATCTCCGAATTAGATGATATGAGCGACAAAGTGATAGGTATAGAATACACCGTATTTATTATTTAGTATTTATGCTTTCTTTGCTATTTTTCATGTAAATTATGTATCTTATGTGTGAATTTGAGTTATTAGGTACTCTGGAGTCGCACGGACGAAAAGATGGAGAAATCACTCATTTGAAGCCTAAAGGGCTAGAAGGCCATTTCACAGGCGAGTGAAACTAGCTACGGTTGCGCAAGGAGGAGATGAAGAATGAGGTTGAATAGAGAATTGGGCTGTCGATTACACCGGAACTAACAAGCCAAATAATCTGTTTGTGGCCTTTATAAAAACAGTGGGTGTAGATATCCCAATCTGTACGGACAGACCTGATTTAGGTCGAGTTTCTTCTCAGACAACTTCAATTTTTCCCTTCACTCATTAACTCATGCTCCCTGAATCGAATGGAGGCGCTGCTATGAGAGCTTAAATGAGACAGGGATCGAGATGGGTACGCCAGGAATCAAGAGCCTCAGTGGTGACTATGGAATGAAACCAACAAGAGATGGTTCGAATGTAAAGTGTGAGTAAACACTGAAGCATGGAAAAGTACTTGAACAAAGAAGATTAAAGCTCAGTTACGAATGATAGATTCAATTTGGAGCCGGAGACCGCAAGTCGAAGTGGGTTCGAATTGATTGAGGTTACGTATAATTTTCAAGCGATAGAACAGCAAACCACTGAAGCTGTTACTTGGGGCTGTGATAATGGTTTTTGCTGTGATAATGAAGGGTGAATGATTAGGTGCTAACCTGTGTTTGTGTTGTATGACTATGGGTCACGAATGAATGTGAAATTTGCAGGTTAAAGAGAGCTCATCCAATGGCAAAATTGTTGTCCATGGATTACCAACAGAATGCACAAAGGGTGTTTGCAAAAATGCCTGAACAACCAAGTTTTTGAGCTGGAGTGCTCTTTCAACCAGATCAGAGGAATGGAATGGAGTCGAAGCTGGTAATGTTGTTGAGGAGGTTTTGGTGGTGTAGTTTGTGATGTTTACGCTAGCACAGGAAACTCGGTGAAGGAAATGGTGTTATGAGGAATGTTGGAGTTGTTATGCTGAGGGTTAGAGTTGGGAGTTGCATTACAGGGTCTTGTTCAAATGAATCCGGTGTAGAAGCTAGTTCAGTGGTTGATTAGAGTTGGCAGAGATGGGGTTGTATTAATGGATTAAATGGTGTGGTCGAATCACAAATTGAAGAAGGATGAGCTTAATTACAGGTGACCCTGAACTTGCACTGGCAGAGCTGTCAATGGCTTGGTAAGCTGGCAAGATGAATGAGTTGTGTGGTGCTGTGAGCTTAGTAATGCTAGTGGCTATTTGTGAAGGTCAGGCAAGGGTCTTGAAACAGAGTGACATCATGAATTGTTGTGCAAAGGGCAGGTTGCAGCTGGTAATGCTGTAGTGGCAAGGGACTGGAGCTAGTTGGAATTTCTGCTGCTAATGGAATTACAGAAAGTGAGGCAAGCTACTATGCTGCTATGTAGTAAGCTAGAGCAGGGAAGTTACAATTAATGCAGTGAAGTATGGCACAGGATGGATGACATTGCAGTGAGTACAATGTGAGCTGCTGGTATGGATGAATGATGCTTGAATGAAGCTGCAGTTGGAGGTGTTCTTGAGTTTGTGATCATGGAGATGAAGTTGTGCTGAAATATGGAACTGAGCTGGGAATATAGGCCTGAGATGAAGATGGTGCTGGTGCTTAAAGAAGCTGTTGGTGCAGATGATTTGGTGATTCAGGTGGTTCTTGGATGTGCATTGATTGTGTTGCAGGGGTTTGTGGAGTAGCTGGTGTTGAACTGAGAGAGTAGAAGTGGCTTGATTTGCAGGTGGTTTATTGGTTGGATGTTGGGTTCTTTGGTAATGAGGCAAGGTTTCTTTGAATGCGAGATGGTCATATTTGTGAAAAGAGATTGTAGTACAGGGAGAATGAATTGAAGTAGTGATGTAAATGGCAGCCAGGGCCATGATGGCTGGCAGAGACAATGATGGTGCATTAGGGGTGTGGCCTAGCAAGATGGCCTGCAAAAATGGCTTTGGGCCAAAACAAGTCAGGCTGAGTTAGACTTGACTCAACTCACTCAGCCTCTGATTCGTCTGACTTGAGTTGACTCGTCCGATTCGTTTTGACCTGGTTGACTCGCTCGAGTTGACCCGTTGACCGGTGACCGGGCGGACTTTGCCGGTCACCGGAGCCGATTTCCGGGCACTTCTCCGGCCAATTTCCGGCCACAATCCCAGTTTTCCGGCGACGATTTTTGGGTCATATTTTCTACATGGGTCTCTCTTCCTTGTGGGCTTGGTGGATTTTCATCTAATGGACTTTGAAGACAAAACCTAGTTTTGGAAGGAGAAAAAGGCTATAAAAAGAGGAATTCTACAATTTTTGGAAATCATCTTATCTCATATCTTCTTCTTGGACTTTGGAGAGCCGGTTTTTGGTTACAAAACTAGGGTTTGCTTTTGTTCATCTTCTTCTTTATTCCTTTGATATTTTTGTGATGAACTCCATAGCTATGAGTAGCTAAATTCTCTATTATTGGTTAAGGATGTAGTCCGATTTCTAAAACTTGTGTTTGCTTTATGTATTAGTTTTCTCTCTTGTTTATCGTTCAATTCTCTGCGGTTTTTATGATCACATGATTGAAGTATTGTGATAGGATTATGGTGTTTGATTAGTTAAGTGGCCAATTAATTGAACTTGCATCTTAGTCCATAGCTATTTTAGGGTTTTTCATCAAGCGATAACCTTGAATACAAGTAGCATGATATGTTTACGGTTTGTAGTGATACACTCTCGTAATCATATGTAGAGTTTGACCATTGTCCGAATTGTTTTGCGCAACGCATGATAATTGCATTGATTAGCCTATTTCTGAAACTTAATGCTCCTAGGAATTGAACTTGATTAGCGCAAGGCGTTAGGTTATTCTTTAGGAAGAATTCACATACGCAGCCCTAATGTGTGTGTTGATGAACTTGAGAAATTAATAGATTATCTTGCTTTCTTGATTCTCTAGGCTTTTGATAACACAAGAGATTAAATCGTAATTCTATTCATATATGCAAGCACATGTCTAAGATTGAAGATGAATTCCTTGACCAATATCTCACTCCATTGATTACTCTCTACAATTTACTTTGCTTTTAATTTGTTTTTATTGTTTAAATAGAAATAAGAAATCCCCCCAATTGGTTACTTTAAGAAATTGATTACGAAATAACTACAATTGCCTCTCTGTGGATACGAACTCTTTCTTATCACATACTTTAGGAAAGTGAAATTATTTTTGACGCATACGACAGTGATCAAATTTTGGCGCCGTTGCCGGGGAGGCACACGGCTAGTTATTAAGTTTTTAGTTTCTTTTTACAATTTACTCGCTTTTATCTTTGCTTTTTGTTTGTCGTCTTGTTTCTCACTTGGTTGCTAGAATTGTTTTCTGTGTATCGATCCCTGGCTACTAAAGATTGGAATTATCCAAGGTGCGGGATAGCTACTCGAAGAGGCACAATACTCCAACCAAGTCAAGGTGCAACGGACGAGCACGAGTTAGAGGTGGACGAAGAGCTACACATACTAGGAGAACAAGAGGTTCCAATCGTAGACGTACCACAAGTTGAATTAACAATGGGTGATGCAAATCGTACACTCAAGGACTTGGCTTCTCACAAGCTTGATACACAACGGGGTTGTATTCAAACAAACTCTACTTTTGAGATTAAGCCGGGGTTGCTGAGAGAATTACCAAAGTTCCATGGCATGGTGAATGAAGATCCAAACAAACATATTATGGACTTCCACACCATTGTCACGGCGATGCTTCCAGCGGATGTTGAGGCGGATGGTGCGATGTTGAAAGTGTTCCGTTTCTCTCTAATGGACAGTGCTAAGGATTGGTTGTACTATTTACCTCCCGGAAGTGTCACAACATGGAATGGGTTGAAGAAACTCTTTTTAGAGAGATATTTTCCTGCATCAAAGGCTACTCAAATTCGTAAGGAGATTTGTGGGATGAAGCAAAATGTGGGAGAATCTCTATATGAATGTTGGGAACGATATAAGAGATTGGTGGCAAGCTGCCCTCACCACCAATTTAGTGATGCTATGATCATTCAATATTTCTATGAAGGACTCCAATCAAGTGATAGGAATCTCCTCGACGCTGCGGTGGTGGTGCACTAGTTAACAAGACGGTGGCACAAGCTAGAGAGTTGATTGAAAACATGGCAGCAAACTCACAACAATTCTTGAGTCGTGGTTCGGATGTGATTCTAAGAAGGGTGAGTGAAGTGAGCGAGGTTGAAGAGCTTCGTCAACAAATGGGTAACATGACAGCAATGTTGCAACAAGTGGCATCCGCGGTTATACCAACTTCTCCTCAATCTTATGAAGACGAGCAAGCTAATGCGATCTTTCCAAATCAACAAAGACGGTATGATCCCTACTCCAACACTTACAATCCGGGATGGAGAGATCACCCCAATTTTAGCTATGCCAACAAGCAAGGTGCCATTCAACAACCTACTTTCAACAACCGAGTGGATTTCAACCACAACAACAACAATTTCAACCGAGACCTCAAGCACAACAATCACAAAATCAAGGTGCAATATTGATGCAAAGCTTCAAACTTTTATGCAAGGTATTTCCACCATGTTCAAGGAAAGTCAACAAGAGACTAAGAGTGCTATTAAGGAGTTGCAAACACAAATGGGCTCCATGGCGGTTGATATCAACAATTTGAAGGCACAAAATAGTGGGAGACTTCCTTCTCAACCTATTAACCCAAAAGAGGGTGTCAATGCCATTACATTGAGAAGTGGTACACAACTTGTGCAACCCGAAGTTGCTGATTCGGGCGTGGTGGAAACACCAAAGGAACCTGCTTTGGAGGAGAAAACCGAGGCTTCTCCCCAAACTTCTGAGGTACCTATTTCTAACTCTAAAACTCCGGTTTCTACTTATGTTCCTCCTCTACCTTTCCCTCGCAGATTTGCAAGTTCTAAGAAGGCGGAACTAGAAAAGGAGATTTTGGACGTTCTAAAGAAGATCCATGTGAACATACCACTCATAGATGCTATCAAGCAAGTTCCAAAGTATGCAAAGGTGTTGAAGGACTTGTGTACCAATAAGCAAAGGCTCAAAGGTAATGAAGTGCTTAGTGTGGGGGAGAATGCTTCGGCAATCTTACAACATAAACTCCCACTTAAGTGCAAGGACCCGGGTAGCTTTGACATTCCCGTCATAATTGGTAACACTACATTTAATAAAGCTATGTTGGACTTAGGTGCTTCCGTTAATGTCATGCCCGCGTCTATGTATAATTCACTTGATCTTGGTCCTCTCAAAAAGGCTGGAATTGTGTTGCAATTAGCCGATCGTTCTAATGTCTACCCTATGGGTATTGTTGAGGATGTTCTTGTGCAGGTTAATCAACTTGTATTTCCAGCGGACTTTTGCATGTTAGAGATGGATGAAGGCTCACCGGACTCGTCTCTTCCATTGCTACTTGGGCGTCCCTTCATGAAAACGGCGAAAACCATTATTGATGTTGACAAGGGAACGCTAACTATGGAGTTTGATGGAGAAATAATACGTTTCAACATTTTCGAGACGATGAGATATCCTAGCGATGTCCACTCTTGTTTCTCCATTGATATGATGGACACGTTGGCGCAACAAATGTTTGAGTTGAATGGTGTTGATGCTTTGGAAACCGTGCTCACTACACCTATTGACAACGGTTATGCGTATAGTGATGAGATGAAAGAAACCATTGGTTCTCTTAACTCATTACCGGAAAAATCAGCAACTAAGAATGTTTCATATGCTTCTTTACCTTGCAATAATGAGAAACTTGTGCCATCTATTGTTAAATCTCCAAGTTTAGAATTGAAACCTCTTCCAAGTCACTTAAAGTACTTGTACTTGGGTGACAACGAAGATTTACCCGTGATTGTTTCTAACGAGCTTAATGAATTACAGGAGCAAAAACTTCTAAGGGTGCTAAGGAAGTACAAGACGGCCATAGGATGGACAATTGCCGATATCAAGGGTATTAGCCCTGCCGTTTGTATGCATAAAATTCGTGTGGAGGATGATTCAAAGCCTACAAGGGAAGCGCAACGCCGTTTGAATCCTCCCATGATGGAAGTGGTGAAAAAGGAGATACTCAAGCTTTTGGACGTGGGTGTTATCTACCCCATATCCGATAGCAAGTGGGTAAGCCCGGTACAAGTGGTACCAAAGAAATCGGGAGTAACGGTGGTGGAGAATGATAAGAATGAACTTGTCCCAACTCGTGTGCAAACCGGTTGGAGGGTTTGTATTGATTATAGAAAATTGAATGCCACCACTAGAAAAGATCACTTTCCTTTACCTTTTATTGATCAAATGCTTGAACGTTTAGCTGGACATTCTTACTATTGCTTTCTTGATGGCTATTCAGGTTATAATCAGATTGTGATAGCACCGGAGGACCAAGAGAAAACTACTTTCACTTGTCCTTTCGGTACTTTTGCTTATAGGAGGATGCCTTTTGGCTTATGCAATGCTCCGGATACTTTTCAAAGGTGTATGGTAAGTATCTTTTCGGAATATGTTGAAAACAAAATCGAAGTGTTCATGGATGACTTTAGTGTCTTTGGTGATTCATTTGACCTTTGCTTGAACAACTTGGCTCTAATCCTTGAACGATGTGTTGAAACAAATCTTGTGCTAAATTGGGAGAAGTGCCATTTCATGGTAACTCATGGCATAGTTTTAGGCCATATTATATCTTCTAAAGGCTTGGAAGTCGATAAATCTAAGATAGACCTTATTCGTGCTCTAACCCCTCCCACTACGGTGAGGGAGATACGTTCTTTTCTTGGTCATGCGAGTTTTTATCGTAGGTTCATCAAGGACTTTTCCAAGATAGCATCACCACTTTGTACCCTATTGCAAAAAGATGTGGTTTTAACTTTGATGAGAAGTGTGTGGCGGCATTCAATCGTTTGAAAGAACTTTTGATTTCAGCCCCTATCATTAAACCACCGGATTGGAGTAAGCCGTTTGAACTCATGTGTGATGCAAGTGACTATGCGGTTGGTGCGGTGCTTGGGCAGCGTGTGGGGAAGCTTCCTCATGCCATTTATTATGCTTCTAGAACGTTAAATGAGGCCCAACAAAACTACACAACCACTGAAAAGGAGTTATTAGCCATTGTTTTTGCTTTAGAAAAGTTTCGCTCTTATCTAATTGGTACAAAAGTTGTTGTCTTTTCTGATCATGCAGCACTTAGATACTTGCTTACAAAGAAAGAGGCGAAACCGAGGCTCATACGATGGATTTTACTCTTGCAAGAGTTTGATCTTGAAATCAAAGACAAGAAAGGAATTGAGAACACCGTTGCGGATTATTTGAGCCGACTTGCTGTGGACAAGGAGACTATCCCGTTGCGTGAGAGTTTCCTGGACGAGCAACTATTCTCAATTGCCTTTGGAGAACCATGGTACGCTGATATTGTTAATTACTTAGTGTCTAAACAAATCCCAAAGAACTTGTCTCGTGCTGAGAAGGACAAACTTAAGAAGATAGCAAACCAATACATATGGGATGATCCATACTTATGGAAGCATTGTAGTGACCAAGTAATACGTAGGTGTGTTCCCGAAATTGAATTTAACTCTATCTTGTCTTTTTGCCACTCATATTCTTGTGGAGGACACTTTGGGAGTAAGAGAACCGCTCTCAAGGTATTAGAATGTGGTTTCTTTTGGCCAACTTTGTTTAAGGATGCACATGCATTTTGTATCACATGTGATAGGTGTCAAAGAACCGGCAATCTAGGTGCTCGAAATCAAATGCCGCAAACTATTATACAATTTGTTGAAGTCTTTGATGTTTGGGGAATTGATTTTTATGGGTCCTTTTGTCAATTCTAATGGGAATTATTATATTTTGCTTGCTGTGGATTATGTCTCGAAATGGGTGGAAGCTAAGGCCACCCCAACTAATGATTCTAAAGTTGTTTCAGATTTTGTGCAAGCTAATATATTTGCAAGGTTTGGAATTCCAAGGGCTATAATTAGCGATGGAGGTTCACACTTCAAAAACGGGTTCTTGCAAAGCTTGTTAAGGAAGTACAATGTGTCGCATAGGATTGCAACTCCCTACCATCCGCAAACAAATGGACAAGCCAAGTTTCCAACCGAGAGGTGAAATCAATTCTTGAAAAGACGGTTAATCCTATAAGGAAAGATTGGAGCATGCGACTCAACGATGCTTTGTGGGCGTATAAAACCGCATATAAAACACCTATTGGGATGTCCCCTTTTAGGCTTGTTTATGGTAAACCTTGTCACTTACCCGTGGAATAAAGCATAAGGCGTTTTGGGCTATTAAGCAATGCAACATGGAGTTGGATGGTGCTGGAAAGCAAAGGAAGTTACAACTTCAAGAGTTAGAGGAGATTCGCAATGATGCATTTGAAAGCTCACGGATTTACAAGGAAAAGACGAAAGCTTTTCATGATAATATGATTTCTAATAAACAATTTTGCATTGGGCAGAAAGTGCTTTTGTTTAATTCTCGTTTGCAATTATTTCCGGGCAAATTAAGGTCACGTTGGATCGGACCTTTTATTGTGACTAATGTGTTTTCTCATGGTGCAGTGGAAATTCGTAGTTTAGCTACAGGTAATGAACTTAAAGTGAATGGGCACCGGTTGAAACCATATTATGAGAACTTCTCTTCGGAAATCGTGGAAGGAGTTAACCTTGTGGAAGTACTCCCTCTGGAGGAGTCTTAGCAAACAAGGAGTACGTCGGGCCGTCGACTTTAAAACAAGCGCTAAGTGGGAGGCAACCCACCGGTTTTGTATCTTTATCCTTATCTTTTTACTTTTATGCATTTGCTTTTATCTTTATTTTCTTTGTTTTTGCGTATTATTTGCGGAATTTCCCACCTTGGACTTTCCTTGGATGATTCAATTTCCATTGAGGACAATGTAAAGTTTAAGTGTGGGGGAGCATTTATATGTTTTAGTTTGTTTTAGTTTGTTTTATGTATTAATAAAAAAAAAAAAAAAAAATCAGAAAAAAAGAAAAAAAAAAAAAAAGGGTTGTGCTTTTTGAACTCCGAAATCTAGAAACTTGTGCCTTTAGGATGACACCATTAGTGGATGGAACCATTTTGAATGCAGGAGTTGAGGAACCAATTAACAAAAAGGGGACGAACATAGCTCAGAAATCACAAATTATATGATAGTTGTTACCATATCTCGGAATATCACCATATCACATTCTATTTTTATTTTTCCATATTTATCTATTGTTCTCTAAGTGCTTTGGTGGGTCACTAAAAATCGACGTGTTATTACTGCTGGGATGAAATAGAATGATTGAGTTTTTTTTTAAAAAAAAAAAAAAAAAAAAAAAAAAAAATAATTTAAAAAAAAAAAAAAAAAAAAAAAAGAAAAGAAAAAAAGACCGACCAATTAGACCAAAACGGAATAAAAAGACACTTGGGAATAGCAGTATGTGTGAAACGTAGTCCTTGTCTTCGTCGCCTAAACAAGCGTGGAATGCAGGATCCAAGGCAACTATCATGTACTTGCTGACAAGAAGCATGCGCTTGGATCCAAAAGATCTAATCATGCCGTCTAAAAAAATTGGATCCAGTTTGATCCAATCATATAAAAAAAAAAGTATTATTATTGTGTTGAATAAAGTCACTCTTGGTTCCCTTGTATATGCCAATTGATTTGATGTAGCATTCAAACCAAGTAGCTCAATCCAATAGGATTAGGTTCATCTTAGCAGTGACCTTGAGATGATATGGGAAACATCGAACACTTGTGAATATTCGCCAACATCTACATCTATATCCATTTTCTTAATCTTTTCATTGTGATTGTGGTTGTTAATTTCCGAGTATTGTGGCTTGTTCAACTATATCTAAATAGAGTTTTACTAATAATTGAATTGAATTTGCAAGGTATCTCCTCTTGTAGTCATTTTGGATTCATTCATTGATTTGTCATATATAGACGGAGTTTGAAATATAGGTTTTGTAGGTATATCTCTAGTAAACCTTCACGAGACTATAACTCGTTCACTAGGGACACCTAGGGGTTTAAAGGCTTGTTATTTATGCTAAAAGTGACCGTAGCCTCGACGACATGGAGTTGTTGTATTTTATTGTTTTGTTTGATTTGCTCGAGGACTAGCAAAGTCTAAGTGTGGGGGAATTTGATAGGTGTAGAATACACCGTATTTATTATTTAGTATTTATGCTTTCTTTGCTATTTTTCATGTAAATTATGTATCTTATGTGTGAATTTGAGTTATTAGGTACTCTGGAGTCGCACGGACGAAAAGATGGAGAAATCACTCATTTGAAGCGTAAAGGGCTAGAAGGCCATTTCACAGGCGAGTGAAACTAGCTACGGTTGCGCAAGGAGGAGATGAAGAATGAGGTTGAATAGAGAATTGGGCTGTCAGTTACCTGGAACTAACAAGCCAAATAATTTGTTTGTGGCCTTTATAAAAACAGTGGGTGTAGATATCCCAATCTGTACGGACAGACCTGATTTAGGTCGAGTTTCTTCTCAAACAACTTCAATTTTTCCCTTTACTCATTAACTCATGCTCCCTGAATCGAATGGAGGCGCTGCTATGAGAGCTTAAATGAGACAGGGATCGAGATGGGTACGCCAGGAATCAAGAGCCTCAGTGGTGGCTATGGAATGAAACCAACAAGAGATGGTTCGAATGTAAAGTGTGAGTGAACATTGAAGCATGGAAAAGTACTTGAACAAAGAAGGTTAAAGCTCAGATTGCAGGCTGATAGATTCAATTTGGAGCTGGAGACTGCAAGCTGAAGTGGGTTCGAATTGATTGAGGTTCTGGTATAATTTTCAAGATAGAACAAACAAACCACCTGAAGCCGGGCATTGGGGCTGTGATAATGGTTTTTGCTGTTGATAATGAAGGGTGAATGATTAGGTGCTAACCTGTGTTTGTGTTGTATGACTATGGGTCACGAATGAATGTGAAATTTGCAGGTTAAAGAGAGCTCATCCAATGGCAAAATTGTTGTCCATGGATTACCAACAGAATGCACAAAGGGTGTTTGCAAAAATGCCTGAACAACCAAGTTTTTGAGCTGGAGTGCTCTTTCAACCAGATCAGAGGAATGGAATGGAGTCGAAGTTGGTAATGTTGTTGAGGAGGTTTCAGGCTGGTGTAGCTGTGATGTTTCTGCTAGCCTGGGAAAGTCAGTGAAGGAAATGGTGTTATGGGGAATGTTGGAGTTGTTATGCTGAGGGTTAGAGTTGGGAGTTGCATTACAGGGTCTTGTTCAAATGAATCCGGTGTAGAAGCTAGTTCAGTGGTTGATTAGAGTTGGCAGAGATGGGGTTGTATTAATGGATTAAATGGTGTGGTCGAATCACAAATTGAAGAAGGATGAGCTTAATTACGGGTGACCCTGAACTTGCACTGGCAGAAATCACAATGGCTTGGTAAGTTGGCAAGATGAATGAGTTGTGTGGTGCTGTGAGCTTAGTAATGCTAGTGGCTATTTGTGAAGGTCAGGCAAGGGTCTTGAAACAGAGTGACATCATGAATTGTTGTGCAAAGGGCAGGTTGCAGCTGGTAGTGCTGTAGTGGCAAGGGACTGGAGCTAGTTGGAATTTCTGCTGCTAATGGAATTACAGAAAGTGAGGCAAGCTACTATGCTGCTATGTAGTAAGCTAGAGCAGGGAAGTTACAATTGATGCAGTGAAGTATGGCACAGGATGGATGACATTGCAGTGAGTACAATGTGAGCTGCTTGGTATGGATGAATGATTCTTGAATGAAGTCTGCTTGGAGGTGTTCTTGAGTTTGTGATCATGGAGATGAAGTTGTCTTGAAATATGGAACCGAGTGGGAATATAGTCCGAGATGAAGATGGTGCTGGTGATTAAAGAGAAGTCATGGTGCGGATGATTTGGTGATTCGGGTGGTTCTTGGATGTGCATTGATTGTGTTGCGGGGGTTTGTGGAGTAGTTTGGTGTTGAACTGAGAGAGTAGAAGTGGCTTGATTTGCAGGTGGTTTATTGGTTGGATGTTGGGTTGCTGGTAATGAGGCAAGGCTGGAATGCAGATGGTCATATTTGTGAAAAGAGATTGTAGTACAGGGAGAATGAATTGAAGTAGTGATGTAAATGGCGGCCTGGGCCATGATGGTCAGCGCAGACAATGATGGTGCATTAGGGGTGTGGCCTAGCAAGATGGCCTGCAAAAATGGCTTTGGGACAAAACAAGTCAGGCTGAGTTAGACTTGACTCAACTCACTCAGCCTCTGATTCGTCTGACTTGAGTTGACTCGTCCGATTCGTTTTGACCTGGTTGACTCGCTCGAGTTGACCCGTTGACCGGTGACCGGGTGGACTTTGCCGGTCACCGGAGCCGATTTCCGGGCACTTCTCCGGCCAATTTCCGGCCACAATCCCAGTTTTCCGGCGACGATTTTTGGGTCATATTTTCTACATGGGTCTCTCTTCCTTGTGGGCTTGGTGGATTTTCATCTAATGGACTTTGAAGACAAAACCTAGTTTTGGAAGGAGAAAAAAGGCTATAAAAAGAGGAATTCTACAATTTTTGGAAATCATCTTATCTCATATCTTCTTCTTGGACTTTGGAGAGCCGGTTTTTGGTTACACAACTAGGGTTTGCTTTTGTTCATCTTCTTCTTTATTCCTTTGATATTTTTGTGATGAACTCCATAGCTATGAGTAGCTAAATTCTCTATTATTGGTTAAGGATGTAGTCCGATTTCTAAAACTTGTGTTTGCTTTATGTATTAGTTTTCTCTCTTGTTTATCGTTCAATTCTCTGCGGTTTTTATGATCACATGATTGAAGTATTGTGATAGGATTATGGTGTTTGATTAGTTAAGTGGCCAATTAATTGAACTTGCATCTTAGTCCATAGCTATTTTAGGGTTTTTCATCAAGCGATAACCTTGAATACAAGTAGCATGATATGTTTACGGTTTGTAGTGATACACTCTCGTAATCATATGTAGAGTTTGACCATTGTCCGAATTGTTTTGCGCAACGCATGATAATTGCATTGATTAGCCTATTTCTGAAACTTAATGCTCCTAGGAATTGAACTTGATTAGCGTAAGGCGTTAGGTTATTCTTTAGGAAGAATTCACATACGCAGCCCTAATGTGTGTGTTGATGAACTTGAGAAATTAATAGATTATCTTGCTTTCTTGATTCTCTAGGCTTTTGATAACACAAGAGATTAAATCGTAATTCTATTCATATATGCAAGCACATGTCTAAGATTGAAGATGAATTCCTTGACCAATATCTCACTCCATTGATTACTCTCTACAATTTACTTTGCTTTTAATTTGTTTTTATTGTTTAAATAGAAATAAGAAATCCCCCCAATTGGTTACTTTAAGAAATTGATTACGAAATAACTACAATTGCCTCTCTGTGGATACGAACTCTTTCTTATCACATACTTTAGGAAAGTGAAATTATTTTTGACGCATACGACAGTGATCACAAAGTCTTTGGACCAAAGAATGCTTTGCAACTCATTGCGGCTGCCTACGTACCCTTCCCTACTCTAAAGGGATCAAGCACTGGACCGTAGTTCATCACGAAGGGACAAGCAACTTATTCCAACTCGTTTGTTAGGCCGTGGCCAAGCAATAATGGAAATGGCCTAGTCCGTATAGGCCGTTCCGTCGGAATGCATCCAAGTGATGCATGTTTGGTCCGGAATATGGCATAATGATGTCTAAGCATCAAATGCCCTCTTCGCGAGGCTACGCAACTATAAATGAGCCTTAGGCATCATTTATACTCTTCCGACTAAGCTATGAAACTTACTTGGTGCATAGTCCGCATATGCACCATCAACCAACTACCCCTCCCTATATATGTCTTAATGGAATTTCTACAAGTATGAAAAGGGGACCAAAAATCTTTCATCAACTCCCCGTTTACTATTCATGGTGCCATGTATTTCCCCGATATCCGGCCATGTTGGCCGTACTCTGCCAACCCGATGTCCGGCCATGTTGGCCGTCCTCTGCCAACTCGATGTCCGGCCATGTTGGCCGTCCTCTGCCAACCCGATGTCCGGCCATTTTGGTCGTACACTGTCAACACATTGGCCAAGGGACAGTGTTCCTTTTCCTACGCAAACGGAAGCTTTGGATGAAGCTTCATCTCAAGCCATGGCGCTTCTTTTAGCATGCGCCATGCTAAAAACACGGGGTGTTACATTATCACACCCTTCAAAGAATTTCGTCCCCGAAATTCAAAACCAAAACTATTGTGGACAATCTCTTCGATTTCCTGAGCAAAAGTCCCATACCAGATGCTCGGAAATCACGGGTTTCTTCAAGTTTTCATGAACAACAATTTAGACCTTCTGAGCACATGTCCCATACCACCTGCCCAGGAATCCAAAAGTGCCCACAACAATACCAAGAATCGCAATTGGCCAGTGCCAAGAGGATATCTCGACCAGGTATCATGAATGCGCATCCCATACTACGCACTCAGAAGTCCCTAAAGTTCACAAGGTTGGAAGATGTCATCAAAATGACAAATCAAAACCTAATGCAACACTGTGAGGACCAATCTCTAATGCCAGTGCAGTTGGATGCAAGCCACCGTCCCTGACGGATTTACCGGGTTGCCACTCGTAAGTGGGATGCTAGCTGGCACGACAACGCACACCCTTGGCCAGTGCCAACGTGTGGGGATCATCAGTCCCATTGTCTACCCACCTTCCCAGACGGTCTTCCGGATGCTCGTAAGCGGGGTGCCATAGAGGCCTGGCAAACTCACTATACTTATACAAGCTCAACTCGATTTGCAAAGTAACTGGCCCAGCAGTTACAAACTCTTTCACGCGCAGAAGTTGGCCTAATCTCCAACTTTAAGTTTTCCGTTAAGGGAAATACTTGTGGACAAGTCCACTCCGCACAGTCCAAGAGTTATCTCGGAACATGCTCTGATACCATCTGTGACGGACCGGAAAATTACGCCTTTGGCGCGTTGCCCCGCAGGCCGTAACATCCTCGATGCGCCATGATGAAGCTACGATCCGGGCCTGTAAGCTAGGCAAATGCACGCTCATTTGCCATTGCAAGCATGCTCATGGAGCATGATGCAGCTAACTTAGCTTCCACACCGTTCCAACTTACCCTTATTCCGCAAAAGGGTTTATTAAGAAAGCAAAAACTTGCTTAATACGGAAAAAAATGACCTTTTGAGGCCCTAAACAATGGAATTTGGCTAAATTGTGGTGACCATATGGATCTATAGATCGACATGTCTTGATCTTTGGGCCGTTTCCCATCAAAATGGACTCCTCCTGAGCTAAATTATGACACTCGGGTTTTTCGCCTCTAGATAGGCTATAGCTTGCTCTTTGTAGCTTGATAGGAAGTATGAGCATCCACTTGATGGCATGCAACTAAGCCTCATAAAGTATGGCCACAACCATCTCTGGCGTCGATCTACCGAGCTTAGATGATATTAGGGGCCAGAATGTCGCAATCATCTCCGAATTAGATGATATGAGCAACAAAGTGCTGGACCGGCAATGCTGCAACTCATTGCGGCTACCTACGTACCCTTCCCTACTCTAAAGGGATCAAGCACAGACCGTAGTTCATCACGAAGGGATAAGCAACTTATTCCAACTCGTTTGTTAGGCCGTGGCCAAGCAATAATGGAAATGGCCTAGTCTGTATAGGCGTTCCGTCGGAATGCATCCAAGTGATGCATGTTTGGTCCTAATATGGCATAATGATGCCTAAGCATCAAATGCCCTCTTCGCGAGGCTACGCAACTATAAATGAGCCTTAGGCATCATTTATACTCTTCCGACTAAGCTATGAAGCTTACTTGATGCATAGTCCGCATATGCACCATCAACCAACTACCCCTCCCTATATATGTATTAATGGAATTGCTACAAGTATGAAAAGGGGACCAAAAATCTTTCATCAACTCCCCGTTTACTATTCATGGCCGTTGCCATGTATTTTCCCGATATCCGGCCATGTTGGCCGTACTCTGCCAACCCGATGTCCTACATGTTGGCGAGTCCATCGCAACCCGATGTCCGGCCATGTTGGTCGTCCAGTGCCAACCCGATATCCGGCCATGTTGGACGTCCTCTGCCAACTCGATGTCCGGCCATGTTGGACGTCCTCTGCCAACCCGATGTCCAGCCATGTTGGCCGTACACTTCCAACCCGATGTCCGGCCATGTTGGCCGTACACTGTCAACACATTGGCCAAGGGACAGTGTTCCTTTTTCCTACGCAAACGGAAGCTTTTTATGAAGCTTCATCTCAGGCCATGGCACTTCTTTTAGCATGCGCCATGCTAAAAACACGGGGTGTTACATTATCACACCCTTCAAAGAATTTCGTCCCCGAAATTCAAAACCAAAACTATTGTGGACAATCTCTTCGATTTCCTGAGCAAAAATCCCATACCAGATGCTCGGAAATCACGGGTTTCTTCAAGTATTCATGAACAACAATTTAGACCTTCTGAGCACATGTCCCATACCACCTGCCCAGGAATCCAAAAGTGCCCACAACAATACCAAGAATCGCAATTGGCCAGTGCCAAGAGGATATCTCGACCAGGTATCCTGAATGCGCATCCCATACTACGCACTCAGAAGTCCCTAAAGTTCACAAGGTTGGAAGATGTCATCAAAATGACAAATCATAACCTAATGCAACACTGTGAGGACCAATCTCTAATGCAAGTGCAGTTGGATGCAAGCCACCGCCCCTGACGGATTTACCGGGTTGCCACTCGTAAGTGGGATGCTAGCCGGGCCTGAAAACGCACACCCTTGGCCAGTGCCAACGTGTGGGGATCATCAGTCCCATTGTCTACCCACCGTCCCAGACGGTCTTCTGTCGATGCTCGTAAGCGGGGTGCCATAAAGGCACGGCAAACTCACAATACTTATACAAGCTCAACTCGATTTGCAAAGTAATCGGCCCAGCGATTACAAACTCTTTCACGCGCAGAAGTTGGCCTAATCTCCAACTTTAAGTTTTCCGTTAAGGGAAATACTTGTGGACAAGTCCACTCCGCACAGTCCAAGAGTTATCTCGTAACTTGCTCTGATACCATCTGTGACGGACCGGAAAATTACGCCTTTGGCGCGTTGCCCCGCAGGCCGTAACATCCCCGATGCGCCATGATGAAGCTACGATCCGGGCCTGTAAGCTAGGCAAATGCACGCTCATTTGCCATTGCAAGCATGCTCATGGAGCATGATGCAGCTAACTTAGCTTCCACACCGTTCCAACTTACCCTTGTTCCGCAAAAGGGTTTATTAAGAAAGCAAAAACTTGCTTAATACGGAAAAAAATGACCTTTTGAGGCCCTAAACAATGGAATTTGGCTAAATTGTGGTGACCATATGGATCTATAGATCGACATGTCTCGATCTTTGGGTCGTTTCCCATCAAAATGGACTCCTCTTGAGATAAATTACGACACTCGGGTTTTTCGCCTCTAGATAGGTTATAGCTTGCTCTTTGTAGCTTGATAGGAAGTATGAGCATCCACTTGCTGGCATGCAACTAAGCCTCATCAAGTATGGCCACAACCACCTCTGGCGTCGAGCTACCGAGCTTAGATGATATTAGGGGCCAGAATGTCGCAATCATCTCCGAATTAGATGATATGAGCGACAAAGTGCTGGACCGGCAATGCTGCAACTCATTGCGGCTGCCTAGGTACCCTTCCCTACTCTAAAGGGATCAAGCACAGACCGTAGTTCATCACGAAGGGAAAAGCAACTTATTCCAACTCGTTTGTTAGGCCGTGGCCAAGCAATAATGGAAATGGCCTAGTCCGTATAGACCGTTCAGTCGGAATGCATCCAAGTGATGCATGTTTGGTCCGGAATATGGCATAATGATGCCTAAGCATCAAATGCCTTCTTCGCGAGGCTACGCAACTATAAATGAGCCTTAGGCATCATTTATACTCTTCCGACTAAGCTATGAAGCTTACTTGATGCATAGTCCGCATATGCACCATTAACCAACTACCCCTCCCTATATATGTATTAATGGAATTTCTACAAGTATGAAAAGGGGACCAAAAATCTTTCATCAACTCCCCTCATTTACTATTCATGGCCGTTGCCATGTATTTTCCCGATATCCGGCCATGTTGGCCGTACTCTGCCAACCCGATGTCCGGCCATGTTGGCCGTCCACTGCCAACCCGATATCCGGCCATGTTCGCCGTCCTCTGCCAACTCGATGTCCGGCCATGTTGGACGTCCTCTGCCAACCCGATGTCCGGCCATGTTGGCCGTACACTTCCAACCCGATGTCCGGCCATGTTGGCCACACTGGATGGCCAAGGGACAGTGTTCCTTTTTCCTACGCAAACGGAAGCTTTTTATGAAGCTTCATCTCAGTCCATGGCGCTTCTTTTAGCATGCGCCATGCTAAAAACACGGGGTGTTACATTATCACACCCTTCAAAGAATTTCGTCCCCGAAATTCAAAACCAAAACTATTGTGGACAATCTCTTCGATTTCCTGAGCAAAAATCCCATACCAGATGCTCGGAAATCACGGGTTTCTTCAAGTATTCATGAACAACAATTTAGACCTTCGAGCACATGTCCCATACCACCTGCCCAGAATCCAAAAGTGCCCACAACAATACCAAGAATCGCAATTGGCCAGTGCCAAGAGGATATCTCGACCCGGTATCCTGAATGCGCATCCCATACTACGCACTCAGAAGTCCCTAAAGTTCACAAGGTTGGAAGATGTCATCAAAATGACAAATCATAACCTAATGCGACACTGTGAGGACCAATCTCTAATGCAAGTGCAGTTGGATGCAAGCCACCGCCCCTGACGGATTTACCGGGTTGCCACTCGTAAGTGGGATGCTAGCCGGGCCTGAAAACGCACACCCTTGGCCAGTGCCAACGTGTGGGGATCATCAGTCCCATTGTCTACCCACCGTCCCGGACGGTCTTCCTGATGCTCGTAGCGGGGTGCCATAGAGGCTGGCAAACTCACAATACTTATACAAGCTCAACTCGATTTGCAAAGTAACTGCCCAAAGCAGTTACAAACTCTTTCACGCGCGAGAAGTTGGCCTAATCTCCAACTTTAAGTTTTCCGTTAAGGGAAATAATTGTGGACAAGTCCACTCCGCACAGTCCAAGAGTTATCTCGTAACTTGCTCTGATACCATCTGTGACGGACCGGAAAATTACGCCTTTGGCGCGTTGCCCCGCAGGCCGTAACATCCCCGATGCGCCATGATGAAGCTACGATCCGGGCCTGTAAGCTAGGCAAATGCACGCTCATTTGCCATTGCAAGCATGCTCATGGAGCATGATGCAGTTAACTTAGCTTCCACACCGTTCCAACTTACCCTTGTTCCGCAAAAGGGTTTATTAAGAAAGCAAAAACTTGCTTAATACGGAAAAAACGACCTTTTGAGGCCCTAAACAATGGAATTTGGCTAAATATTGGTGACCACATGTCTCGATCTTTGGGCCGTTTCCCATCAAAATGGACTCCTCTTGAGCTAAATTACGACACTCGAGTTTTTCGCCTCCAGATAGGCTATAGGTTGCTCTTTGTAGCTTGATAGGAAGTATGAGCATCCACTTGATGGCATGCAACTAAGCCTCATCAAGTATGGACACAACCATCTCTGGCATCGGGCTACCGAGCTTAGATGATATTAGGGGCCAGAATGTCGCAATCATCTCCGAATTAGATGATATGAGCGACACAGTGTCTTTGGACCGGCAATCTTTGCAACTCATTGCGGCTTTCCTACGTACCCTTCCCTACTCTAAAGGGATCAAGCACAGATCGTAGTTCATCACGAAGGGACAAGCAACTTATTCCAACTCGTTTGTTAGGCCGTGGCCTAGCAATAATTGAAATGGCCTAGTCCGTATAGGCCGTTCCGTCGGAATGCATCCAAGTGATGCATGTTTGGTCCGGAATATAGCATAATGATGCCTAAGCATCAAATGCCCTCTTCGTGAGGCTACGCAACTATAAATGAGCCTTAGGCATCATTTATACTCTTCCGACTAAGCTATGAAGCTTACTTGGTGCATAGTCCGCATATGCACCATCAACCAACTACCTCTCCCTATATATGTCTTAATGGAATTTCTACAAGTATGAAAAGGGGACCAAAAATCTTTCATCAACTCCCCGTTTACTATTCATGGCCGTTGCCATGTATTTTCCGATATCCGGCCATGTTGGCCGTACTCTACCAACCCGATGTCCGGCCATGTTGGCGTCCCATGTCGCCAACCCGATATCCGGCCATGTTAGCTCCTCTCGCAACTCGATGTCCGGCCATGTTGGACGTTCTCTGCCAACCCGATGTCCGACCATGTTGGCCGTACACTTCCAACCCGATGTCCGGCCATGTTGGCCGTACACTGTCAACAAATTGGCCAAGGGACAGTGTTCCTTTTTCCTACACAAACGGAAGCTTTGGATGAAGCTTCATCTCAGGCCATGGCGCTTCTTTTAGCATGCGCCATGCTAAAAACACGGGGTGTTACATTATCACGCCCTTCAAAGAATTTCGTCCCCGAAATACAAAACCAAAACTATGGTGGACAATCTCTTCGATTTTCTGAGCAAAAGTCCCATACCAGATGCTCGGAAATCACGGGTTTCTTCAAGTTTTCATGAACAACAATTTAGACCTTCTGAGCATGTCCCATACCACCTGCCCAGGAATCCAAAAGTGCCCACAACAATACCAAGAATCGCAATTGGCCGATTCCAAGAGGATATCTCGACCGAGGTATCATGAATACGCATCCCATACTACGCACTCAGAAGTCCCTAAAGTTCACAAGGTTTGAAGATGTCATCAAAATGACAAATCAAAACCTAATGCAACACTGTGAGGACCGATCTCTAATGCCAGTGCAGTTGGATGCAAGCCACCGTCCCTGACGGATTTACCGGGTTGCCACTCATAAGTGGGATGCTAGCCGGGCCTGACAACGCACACCCTTGTCCAGTGCCAACGTGTGGGGATCCTCAGTCCCATTGTCTACCCACCGTCCCAGACGGTATTTCGGATGCTCGTAAGCGGGGTGCCATAGAGGCCTGACAAACTCACAATACTTATACAAGCTCAACTCGATTTGCAAAGTAACTGGCCCAGCAGTTACAAACTCTTTCACGCGCAGAAGTTGGCCTAATCTCCAACTTTAAGTTTTCCGTTAAGGGAAATACTTGTGGATAAGTCCACTCCGCACAGTCCAAGAGTTATCTCGGAACTTGCTTTGATACCTGATAGACGCATTTATGTGTCTATTTTAGTCTCAATTCTCTGTAATGTTAGTACTCGATTTTGCGCTTATTTTGGTATTTTATGTCTTTGTAGGTGTTTTTGGAGAAATAAGCTTTTGTGGCGAAATTGGCTCGAAAAGTGGTTTTTGCGCTCGTGGGAGAAAATTACTATTCGCACCCCTCAAATGGATAAGGGGCACCTCAATTACTAAGGGGTACCCACTTGTTATTTGCACCCCAGGACACCCCAAGTGCTAAAGGGAGACCAGTCACGGATAAGGGGAGGTCATCCCTTTCATTTTGAATTAGAATTTGGCGGGAACATATTTACGAGTTGCGACTCCCTGTCTTGTGTTTGAACGAGATTTGCTTGTGGGTTTTCAATGGAACAAGTTTGGTTTGGGCCTTGTCCTACCCGGAACGGGGTTAGTGATGCATTTGGACGGGAAGATTATCATGGGTTCACGATAAAAACGGGGGTCTCGGCGTGGAGGAGTTTTGATCGGATTTTGACGAGAACTTCTCGGATTTTCTATCGGCTTTGGGTTGGTACGGCCTGTTAACATAAAAACGAGGGTTTGTATGAGTTTGTAACTCGTTAAATAAGGGAAGGTCTACGTGTAACTCGTTAAACGAGGGAAGCAATGAAGTTAACGGGATTTTACTTATATATTTGGAAGAGAAGATATCTTCGGTGATTCAGGGGAGATACAACAATTTGTATAAGTCGCGTGAGAGATAAGATAAAAGGGAAAGAAAGTACGTAACTTGGGGAGAAAACAAGGAGGATAGCCGAGACTTTTAGATGAAGAAAGGAAAGATTTAATCGAGTTTTAATCGGCGGTGATGGTATATAATAGCGGGTACGAGTTCTAGGAAGGTGTTCGGGGATTTGGGGGCCGAGCGGAGGTTTGGAGGATCTACAGAGATCAACGAAGGAGTTGCGAGGCTGCGGCGAGCAGGTGGAGGAGAAGAAGAAGACGAAGAAATGCACCTTCAAAGTCCTGTCGCGACGATCTCGAAACAACGACAGAGACGAACAAGTATCGTTGTTGAACAGTCTTACTCTTCTATAACAGTCTTATTTTTTTCAGCGTTTAAAGGCGTAGACTTATTTGTTCTGTGACACCTCTTGACATTGCAAACTTGCTTGCTTTATTAGTTTACTCTTGTTTTTCACCTATTTGAGCTATGAACAATTATTTTGAGCACGTGAATAATATGAGGAGCTAAACCCCAACACTTGGGATGACGGAGGAAGCCATATTTCATGCGTGTGGTAATTATATTTAATTCTTTTATGACTACTTGCACTTGATTTAATTGTTTTATGATTTTCACTAATTAGTTGTGATTTCGTTTGATGACGTATGCTTGGTCTAAGTGCTTTTGATGCGTCATGCTTGTGATTTACTGATTAATCTTTTAAAAATCAACCTTGGCAAGAATTAGAGTCGGTATTATTTGAGTTATAATTGTTTGAAATAAATATTTGAATCTCATGAATGAATTATGGTGGAATCCCGAGTCTTAGTAATCTCTCGATATTTGTGACAAAACTTGTATATATTTTATTTGTTTTTAGTATTTTCTTAAATCGAGTCTTTACAAGTCTGAGAGGAACGACATCTTACTACCACTTTAATACAACAAATTAAACCACATCAATTTTTGGCGCCGCCGACGCGGACTTGTATTTAGATTTGTTTTAGGTTTATTTTTATTATTTTTTGTTCTCTTTTACGCCTTGTATTTTTCAATTCTTTTCAGATTTGGAGCGAAGCTACAAGGAAAGAAAAAGTGCTATAAAAGGAAAGCATCGCCAAAGAAGGAAAGAAAGAGGAGTCCAAGGAGTGAAGAAGAAGATTTTGTATATAATTATTTTGTTATTTTTAGAAACTGTAAATAGGGTTGTATTATTGTAAATTTTCTTTTCGTTTTTGGACATTTTTATTTTTGGACTTTATTTTGGACTTGGACATTATTTTTAAAACCCTAAGGAAGGGTTAAGATTAAATATAAATTGTTTGCAGGGAAGGACGACAGTTACGATACTGTCTCGGCCCCTCGGGTTCGTACACTGACATCGGAGTCGGTGGCCTGAGTCGACTTCAACGGTTCATCGCCCGTCTGGTACGGGAGGTAAGACTCTATCCACCCACGAATCCCCTGTCAATGGGTTTAATTTTGTGTGACAATTCACACCCCTGCGAATAGAATGTCGAACTGGTATTACAATAGCCAATACAACGAATATCCGACTGAGTTTCAAAATGGACGTTACTACTTTGACCATAATGTGAATAGTGATTGGGAACATCAGCCTTTTCAAGGTTATGGCTCATACCATGATGAGCCCAATTACTATCCATACGCCCACCGGTCATATGAGCAAAATTCCTCTCTACTAGAGTCCGCATGTGAGTTAGGCGAGTCAACACAAAAGTTACTTCGATCAACACGTAGTTCGAGACGAGATGAATAACTTAGTTATGGACGAAAGCAATGAAACATGTGAACCTTCTTTCCTAGATACAATCAGGAAATCATGTGAGTCGACTCAGAAAATGTTGATCCACATGTCTTGATCTTTGGGACGTTTCCCATCAAAATGGACTCCTCTTGAGCTAAATTACGACACTCGGGTTTTTCGCCTCCAGATAGGCTATAGCTTGCTCTTTGTAGCTTGATAGGAAGTATGAGCATCCACTAGCTGGCATGCAACTAAGCCTCATCAAGTATGGCCACAACCATCTCTGGCGTCGAGCTACCGAGCCTAGATGATATTAGGGGCCAGAATGTCGCAATCATCTCCGAATTAGATGATATGAGCGACAAAGTGCTGGACCGGCAATGCTGCAACTCATTGCGGCTGCCTACGTACTCTTCCCTACTCTAAAGGGATCAAGCACAGACCATAGTTCATCACGAAGGGACAAGCAACTTATTCCAACTCGTTTGTTAGGCCGTGGCCAAGCAATAATGGAAATGGCCTAGTCCGTTCCGTCGGAATGCATCCAAGTGATGCATGTTTGGTCCGGAATATGGCATAATGATGCCTAAGCATCAAATGCCCTCTTCGTGAGGCTACGCAACTATAAATGAGCCTTAGGCATCATTTATACTCTTCCGACTAAGCTATGAAGCTTACTTGGTGCATAGTCCGCATATGCACCATCAACCAACTACCCCTCCCTATATATGTCTTAATGGAATTTCTACAAGTATGAAAAGGGGACCAAAATCTTTCATCAACTCCCCGTTTACTATTCATGGCCGTTGCCATGTATTTTCCCGATATCCGGCCATGTTGGCCGTACTCTACCAACCCGATGTCCGGCCATGTTGGCCGTCCACTGCCAACCCGATATCCGGCCATGTTAGCCGTCCTCTGCCAACTCGATGTCCGGCCATGTTGGACGTTCTCTGCCAACCCGATGTCCGACCATGTTGGCCGTACACTTCTAACACGATGTCCGACCATGTTGGCCGTACACTGTCAACAAATTGGCCAAGGGACAGTGTTCCTTTTTCATACACAAACGGAAGCTTTGGATGAAGCTTCATCTCAGGCCATGGCGCTTCTTTTAGCATGCGCCATGCTAAAAACACGGGGCGTTACATTATCACGCCCTTCAAAGAATTTCGTCCCCGAAATACAAAACCAAAACTATGGTGGACAATCTCTTCGATTTTCTGAGCAAAAGTCCCATACCAGATGCTTGGAAATCACGGGTTTCTTCAAGTTTTCATGAACAACAATTTAGACCTTCTGAGCATGTCCCATACCACCTGCCCAGGAATCCAAAAGTGCCCACAACAATACCAAGAATCGCAATTGGCCAGTGCCAAGAGGATATCTCGACCAGGTATCATGAATACGCATCCCATACTACGCACTCAGAAGTCCCTAAAGTTCACAAGGTTTGAAGATGTCATCAAAATGACAAATCAAAACCTAATGCAACACTGTGAGGACCGATCTCTAATGCCAGTGCAGTTGGATGCAAGCCACCGTCCCTGACGGATTTACCGAGTTGCCACTCGTAAGTGGGATGCTAGCCGGGCCTGACAACGCACACCCTTGGCCAGTGCCAACGTGTGGGGATCATCAGTCCCATTGACTACCCACCGTCCCAGACGGTCTTCCGGATGCTCGTAAGCGGGGTGCCATAGAGGCCTGACAAACTCACAATACTTATACAAGCTCAACTCGATTTGCAAAGTAATCGCCCAGCGGTTACAAACTCTTTCACGTGCGAAGTTGGCCTAATCTCCAACTTTAAGTTTTTTCCGTTAAGGAAATACTTGTGGACAAGTCCACTCACTTTTGATCCAAGAGTTATCTCGAACTTGCTCGATACCATACGCGACGGACCGGAAAATTACGCCTTTGGCGCGTTGCCCCACAGGCCGTAACTTCCCGATGCGCCATGATGAAGCTACGATCCGGGCCTGTAAGCTAGGCAAATGCACGCTAATTTGCCATTGCAAGCATGCTCATGGAGCATGATGCAGCTAACTTAGCTTCCACACCATTCCAACTTACCCTTGTTCCGCAAAAGGGTTTATTAAGAAAGCAAAAACTTGCTTAATACGGAAAAAACGACCTTTTGAGGCCCTAAACAATGGAATTTGGCTAAATTGTGGTGACCATATAGATCTATAGATCGACATGTCTTGATCTTTGGGTCGTTTCCCATCAAAATTGACTCCTCTTGAGCTAAATTACGACACTCGGGTTTTTTGCCTCCTGATAGGCTATAGCTTGCTCTTTGTAGCTTGATAGGAAGTATGAGCATCCACTTGCTGGAATGCAACTAAGCCTCATCAAGTATGGCCACAACCATCTCTGGCGTCGAGCTACCGAGCTTAGATGATATTAGGGGCCAGAATGTCGCAATCATCTCCGAATTAGATGATATGAGCGACAAAGTGCTGGACCGGCAATGCTGCAACTCATTGCGGCTGCCTACGTACCCTTCCCTACTCTAAAGGGATCAAGCACAGATCGTAGTTCATCACGAAGGGACAAGCAACTTATTCCAACTCGTTTGTTAGGCCGTGGCCAAGCAATAATGGAAATGGCCTAGTCCGTATAGGCCGTTCATTCGAATGCATCCAAGTGATGCATGTTTGGTCCTAATATGGCATAATGATGCCTAAGCATCAAATGCCCTCTTCGCGAGGCTACGCAACTATAAATGAGCCTTAGGCATCATTTATACTCTTCCGACTAAGCTATGAAGCTTACTTGGTGCATAGTCCGCATATGCACCATCAACCAACTAACCCTCCCTATATATGTCTTAATGGAATTTCTACAAGTATGAAAAGGGGACCAAAAATCTTTCATCAACTCCCCGTTTACTATTCATGGCCGTTGCCATGTATTTTCTCGATATCCGGCCATGTTGGCCGTACTCTGCCAACCCGATGTCCGGCCATGTTGGCCGTCCACTGCCAACCCGATATCCGGCCATGTAGGCCGTCCTCTGCCAACTCGATGTCCGGCCATGTTGTATGTCCTCTGCCAACCCGATGTCCGGCCATGTTGGCCGTACACTTCTAACTCGATGTCCGGCCATGTTGGCCGTACACTGTCAACACATTGGCCAAGGGACAGTGTTCCTTTTTCCTACGCAAACGGAAGCTTTGGATGAAGCTTCATCTCAGGCCATGGCGCTTCTTTTACATGCGCCATGCTAAAAACACGGGGTGTTACATTATCACACCCTTCAAAGAATTTCGTCCCCGAAATTCAAAACCAAAACTATTATGGACAATCTCTTCGATTTCCCGAGCAAAAGTCCCATACTAGATGCTCGGAAATCACGGGTTTCTTCAAGTTTTCATGAACAACAATTTAGACTTTCTGAGCACATGTCCCATACCACCTGCCCAAGAATCCAAAAGTGCCCACAACAATACCAAGAATCGCAATTGGCGTGCCAAGAGGATATCTCGACCGGGTATCCCCGAATGCGCATCCCATACTACGCACTCAGAAGTCCCTAAAGTTCACAAGGTTGGAAGATGTCATCAAAATGACAAATCAAAACCTAATGCAACACTGTGAGGACCAATCTCTAATGCCAGTGCAGTTGGATGCAAGCCACCGTCCCTGACGGATTTACCGGGTTGCCACTCGTAAGTGGGATGCTAGCCGGGCGACAACGCACACCCTTGGCCAAGTGCCAACGTGTGGGGATCATCGGTCCCCATCGTCTACCCACCGTCCCAGACGGTCTTCCTGATGCTCGTAAGCGGGGTGCCATAGAGGCCTGGCAAACTCACAATACTTATACAAGCTCAACTCGATTTGCAAAGTAATTGGCCCAGCAGTTACAAACTCTTTCACGCGCAGAAGTTGGCCTAATCTCCAACTTTAAGTTTTCCGTTAAGGGAAATACTTGTGGACAAGTCCACTCCGCACAGTCCAAGAGTTATCTCGGAACTTGCTCTGATACCATCTGTGACGGACCGGAAAATTACGCCTTTGGCGCGTTGCCCCGCAGGCCGTAACTTCCCCGATGCGCCATGATGAAGCTAAAATCCGGGCATGTAAGCTAGGCAAATGAACGCTCATTTGTCATTGCAAGCATGCTCATGGAGCATGATTCAGCTAACTTAGCTCCCACACCGTTCCAACTTACCCTTGTTCCGCAAAAGGGTTTATTAAGAAAGCAAAAACTTGCTTAATACGGAAAAAATGACCTTTTGAGGCCCTAAACAATGGAATTTGGCTAAATTGTGGTGACCATGTGGATCTTTAGATCCACATGTCTTGATCTTTGGGCCGTTTCCCATCAAAATGGACTCCTCTTGAGCTAAATTACGACACTCGGGTTTTTCGCCTCCAGATAGGCTATAGCTTGCTCTTTGTAGCTTTGATAGGAAGTATGAGCATCCACTTGATGGAATGCAACTAAGCCTCATCAAGTATGGACACAACCATCTCTGGCATCGGGCTACCGAGCTTAGATGATATTAGGGGCCAGAATGTCTCAATCATCTCCGAATTAGATGATATGAGCGACACAGTGCTGGACCGGCAATGCTGCAATTCATTGCGGCTGCCTACGTACCCTTCCCTACTCTAAAAGGATCAAGCACAGACCGTAGTTCATCACGAAGGGACAAGCAACTTATTCCAACTCGTTTGTTAGGCCGTGGCCAAGCAATAATGGAAATGGCCTAGTCCGTATAGGCCGTTCCGTCGGAATGCATCCAAGTGATGCATGTTTGGTCCGGAATATGGCATAATGATGCCTAAGCATCAAATGCTCTCTTCGCGAGGCTACGCAACTATAAATGAGCCTTAGGCATCATTTATACTCCTCCGACTAAGCTATGAAGCCTACTTAGTGCATAGTCCGCATATGCACCATTAACCAACTACCCCTCCCTATATATGTCTTAATGGAATTTCTACAAGTATGAAAAGGGGACCAAAAATCTTTCATCAACTCTCCGTTTACTATTCATGGCCGTTTCCATGTATTTTCCCGATATCCGGCCATGTTGGCCGCACCCTGCCAACCCGATGTCCGGCCATGTTGGCCGTCCACTGCCAACCCGATATCCGGCCATGTTGGCCGTCCTCTGCCAACTCGATGTATGGCCATGTTGGACGTCCTCTGCCAACCCGATGTCCGGCCGTGTTGGCCATACACTTCCAACCCGATGTCCGGCCATGTTGGCCGTACACTGTCAATACAATGGCCAAGGGACAGTGTTCCTTTTTCCTACGCAAACGGAAGCTTTGGATGAAGCTTCATCTCAGGCCATGGCGCTTCTTTTAGGATGCGTCATGCTAGAAAAACACGGGGTGTTACACGTCGGGTAACCGAGTCGGAGTGGATCGCCTTCCTCTACCATCTTGACGTCTGGGTCGAAGAATGAGATCACTGGTTGAAAATTGACATCGTAACCGAAAGATCGAACCTCCTGCTGTGGTCGCCAATTGTTTGTAGGTGAAAATGGTTTCTGCTGATTTCGATAATTGTGGATGTGCAGATGAGAAACAATTTAAACCCTAAACAATGTACTGCAAGGGAGTACTTTAGATTCGAGAGATCAATCTGTACAAGTCCGGCCTAAACCAAGAAATGGTCATTCCAGACTTGCTTCGATCACAAAGTGGAGGAGAATGGGTTGGTTTTGGGGTGGGAAGCAAGGAAAGTGGTGAGACCAGAATAGTTGATTCTGGAAGAGTAGTTGGGTTACTACGACTTGTTATCAGAAAAGTGAGAGAGCTCTCGAGGTGAGCTAGAAAGTAAGTATTTCTGAGTGTTGTATCTCCCGTATGAACTTGTTGTTCAATGGAAATAGGTAAGACATATTTATACAAGTCGGAGTAAAAACGTACCCTGGTCTCATTAAGGAGTGGGGAAGTAAATGGAAGGAGGTGGTAACCGTATGCATGGAATTGATGTTCCATAAAGTGGTTAACTTATGAAACTGGTTTTCATGAAAATGCTAACTTTATGGAATTGATATCCTATAAAGTTGTTAACGCATGTGCTTTATGTCCCATGAACGTTTCCCACATAACTTCCCGTATTTACTAACCGCCTCACCCTTATGACACTTCCTTATAACAGGCGTAGTGTACGCCGCACGCTGTAAACCACCAAACCAATACCCAAAGAGGATCCCCCAGTTTGTGTTGATGTCTCGAATGTTTTGGAAAACATGTAGCACATTGTTGTGGCTTGGCAAGTCAAGCTCGGGAAACTTGCCAGCCTGGTGACCTTCGACGGTCGATATTTTGCATCTTGAGAGGAAGGGCAACCGTTGATCATTGCACGCCTTCGTTTTGGTAGTCGCGTAGTGAGGGCCAACGTGGTGGCGCGGCTAGGTTGGCATGCCGTTGGCATGACAAGGTTTGTCGTGGCCAAACTTAGGTTTTCGGGCCAAAGGTTACCATGTGTCGTCTGGTAACCTTGGATGGCTAGGATTTGCTCCTAGGATTGAAGGGAAACCGTTGATTGTTGCACGCCTTCGTTTTGATAGCCGCGTAGTGAGGGCCAACGTGGTGGCGCGACTAGGTTGGCATGCCGTTGGCATGGCAAGGTTTGGCGTGGACAAACTTAGGTTTTCGGTCCAAAGGTTACCATGTGTCGTCTGGTAACCTTGGATGGCTAGGATTTGCTCATGAGATTGAAGGGCAACCGTTGATTGTTGCACACCTTCGTTTTGGTGGCCGCGTAGGGAAGGCTAACATGGTGGCGCGTCTAGGGTGTGGTTAGGCTTGGCATGTGGGGCCAAGGGTTCGCCTTGGGCGTGGCTAGCTCTGGCTAGGTGCGATTTTGGCTTGGCATGTGGGGCCAAGGGTTTGCCATGGGCGTATGGCGTGGCTAGGGCCAAGGCAAGGGCGTTTGGCTTGGCGTGATGTGACTAGCATGGTTAGGTCCAAGGAAAAATGAGTTTTGGCATGGTGCGGCTAGCTTGGCTAGGTTTGGTTTGGCTTGGCATGTGGTGCCAAGGGTTCGCCTTGGGCGTGACTAGCTTTGGCTAAGTGCGATTTTGGATTGGCATGTGGGGCCAAGGGTTTGCCATGGGCGTATGGTGTGGCTAGGGCCAAGGCAACGGCGTTTGGCTTGGCATGATGTGACTAGCATGTTTAGGGCCAAGGCAAAGTGCGTTTTGGCATGGCGCGGCTAGCTTGGCTAGGTTTTGATTGGCTTGGCATGTGGGGCCAAGGGTTTGCCATAGGCTCATGGTGTGGCTAGGGACAAGGTAAGGGCGTTTTGCTTGGCATGATGTGACTAGCATGGCTAGGGCCAAGGCAAAGTGCGTTTTGGCATGGCGCGGCTAGCTTGGCTAGGTTTGGTTTGGCTTGGCATGTGGGGCCAAGGGTTTGCCATAGGCGCATGGCGTGGCTAGCTTGGGCTAGGTGCGGTTTTGGCTTGGCATGTAGGTCCAAGGGTTTGCCCTGGGCGTGGCTAGGTTTGATTTGGCTTGGCATGTAGGGCCAAGGGTTTGCCATAGGCGCATGGCGTGACTAGCTTGGGCTAGGTGCGGTTTTGGCTTGGCATGTGGGACCAAGGGTTTGCCATAGGCGCATGGCATGACTAGCTTGGGCTAGGTGCGTGACCAAGCTAGGGTTTTGGGGCAAAGGTCGTTTGGTAACCTTAGACGGCCAGGATTTGCTCCTGGGATTTGAAGGGCAACCGTTGATTGTTGCACGCCTTCTTTTTGATAGCCGCGTAGTGAAGGCCAGTATGGTGGCGCGGCATGGGGCCATGGCGAGGTGCGTTTGGCATAGCGCAGAAGGTGTGGCTGGCATGATTTGCCATTGGCACAGAGGTGCGGCTAGCATGGTGGGCATGCTTTGGCGCGGTCGGTGTGGCTGGCATGATTTGCCATTGGCACGAGGTGTGGCTAGCATGGTTGGCATGCTTTGGCGCGGTCGGTGTGGCTAGCATGATTTTCCATTGGCACAGAGGTGCGGATAGCATGGTTGGCATGCTTTGGCGCGGTGGCTGGCATGATTTTCCATTGGCACAGAGGTGCGGCTAGCATGGTTGGCAAGCTTTGGCGCGGTCGGTGTGGCTGGCATGATTTGCCATTGGCACATAGGTGCGGCTAGCATGGTTGGCATGCTTTGGCGCGGTGGCTGGCATGATTTGTCATTGGCACAGAGGTGCGGCTAGCATGGTTGGCATGCTTTGGCGCGGTCGGTGTGGCTGGCATGATTTGTCATTGGCATAGAGGTGCGGCTAGCATGGTTGGCATAATTTGGCGCGGTCGGTGTGGCTGGCATGATTTGCCATTGGCACAGAGGTGCGGCTAGCATGTTTGGCATGCTTTGGCGCGGTCGGTGTGGCTGCCATGATTTGCCATTGGCACACATGGGAATTAGGGTTTGGCTTGTCGTAACCCTAATTTGAAAAAGATACCCCAGTAATTATTTAGGGACACATTAAAGGTTTCAGTAAATGTGCCTAGTAAATTCTTGTTACTTTAAATGTTGTGGCATCACTGTCTGCTAGGATTTACTGTTTTACGATTTTAACCCTAACCTAAAAACCACCATTAACAACTTGATACCAAATGTTTTTGTTTTTCTGTTGGTGGTGGATCTATAAGTATGTATTATAACTCTCAACTTGTTGGTTTTGCGTCGCTTGTTGATAATCTATACAAGTTGAATATTGATCTTGGTGCTACAAATTCAGAGTTGTGTATGTATGTTGATGCTTCTAGTTCATCCCTTAAGGGTACTAAAAGAAGTTTAAACTCTGAAAACTCTTATATGTTATGGCAGCAACGATTGGGGCATATATCTAGAGAACGTATAGAGAGACTGATAGGTGAAAGGTATCTACAACAACTGAATTTTTCAGATTTCGTACTTGTGTTGCATGTATTAAAGGAAAGCTTGTTAAAACCAGAAAGAAGACAGCAATGTTAAGTAAAGATTTGCTTGAAATCGTACATACAGATATATGTGGTCCTTTTACTATTGCTTCTAGAGGCGGACAAAGATACTTCATTACTTTCATAGATGACTTTTCGCGTTATGGGTATGTGTATTTTATTCATCATAGATCTGATGCTCTTGAGGTGTTTCAAACTTATAAGGCAGAAGTTGGAAATCAACTTGACAAGAAGATTAAAGTGTTGAGATGTGATAGAGGAGGTGAATACTATAGCAAGTCAGATTCTTTTGGCCAAAATCATGGAAAATTGACGGATTTTCTGCAAGAGCATGGAATCGTACCTCAATTCACTACTCCTGGATCACCGGACCAAAATGGAGTGGCAGAAAGGAGAAACATAACTTACAAAGACATGGTTCGTACCATGTTATGCAATTATACCCTTGCTGAATCCTTTTGGGGAGAAGCCTTGAAGACAGCAGCATACACATTGAACCGAGTTCATAGTAAAGCAGTACCTATGACTTCTTTCGAGATGTGCACAGGTAGAAATCCTAGTCTAAATCATTTTCATGTATGGGGTTGTCCATCTGAAGCAAGAGTTCATAATATGTTCGAAAAAGCACTTGATTCTCGCACTACAAGCTGTTTTTTTTTTTTTTTTTTTTTTTTGTTATCCAAATATATCAAAGGGATACAGATTCTATTGTCCATCTAAGCCTTTCGAAAATTTGAAACTAACAAAGCTAGATTACTAGAACGTGATAAAACTAATGGGAGTTCAGAATCAAGAATAGTTGTATTTGAAGAAGAAGAAGAAGAAGAAGGTAATCCTACTGAACAAAATGAAACTTCAGTTCATGAGCAATCTGAAGTTGGCATTCCAGAATCTTCTAGATATTGAAGTGGGTGAACCATTTCTGTGAAAATCATCAAGACCGCAGAAAACTGTTGTGAAACCAGGTTTCAGTACATTCATGATTGAATCAGACTGTACAGCTGATGATGAAGATGAACCGTTAACATTTGCGCACGCAGTAAATGGCAAGAACATTGTTGGCTTCCTGCCATAGATGAGAAGCTGCAATCAATGGACAATAATAGAGTCAGGGATATGGTAGATCTTCTGAAGGTGCGACGATAATTGGTTGTAAATGGATTTTTAAAATCAAAAGGAATGATGATGGGAGGATCGAAAGATACAAGGCCAGACTTGTATCCAAGGGTTACACACAAGAAGAAGGTGTCAATTACGAAGAAACCTTCTCTCCAATTTCTAAGAAGGATTCTCTAAGAATAATAATGGCCCTGGTAGCTCATTTTGATCTAGAATTGTTTCAAATGGATGTCAAAACAGCGATTTTGAATGGTGAACTTGATAAGAAGATTTATATGCTGCAACCGGAAGGTTTAACGTCTAGGAAACAAGAAGGAAAAGTCTATTGTTTAAAGAAATCTCTGTACAGGCTGAAACATGCTTCTAAGCACTGGTATCTGAAATTTGATCAAGTGATAACCTCGTTTGGTTTTGTTGAAAATGCGCTTGACAGGTGCATATATCTGAAAACTAGTGGGAGCAAGTTTATCTTTTTGATTCTATACGTCGATGATATCTTGATGGCTACTAATAATAGTCATATGCTACATGATACTAGGAATTTCCTCTTAACTAATTTTGAGATGAAAGACTTAGGAGAAGCTTCATATATCCTAGGTATTAAGACAAGTCGTGATAAAAAGAGAGGTTTATTGGGCTTATCTCAAGAAGCTTATATGAAGAAGATTCTGAAAAGGTTTGAAATGCATAACTGCGCAGCGCAGCAGTTGAAGCACCTATTGTTAAAGGTGATATCATCAATAAACTGCACTGTCCTAAATCAGATCTGGAGAGGAGTCGAATTGACTCAAAACGGTATGCATCGGCAGTCGGAAGCTTAATGTATGCCATGATTTGCACCCGTCCAGATTTGAGTTTTGTTGTTGGTATGTTGGGACGTTATCAGCACAATCCGGGTGAATATCATTGGAAGGAAGTGAAGAAAGTGTTTCGATACTTGCAGCGAACAAAGCATTTTCAGCTTATTTACAGAAGATCGAAAGAGTTAGAAGTTGTGTATTATTCTGATTCTAATTTTATGGCCTCGGATAGTCTGAAATCTACTTCAGGCTATGTTTCCATGATCGCTAATGGTGTTGTTTCATGAAGAAGTGTTAAACAACCAATACAAGCTCGGTCTACAATGGAGGCAGAGTATATTGCTTGTTATGAGGCGACTACTCATGTTGTTTGGTTAAAAACCTTTATGAGGGGTTTGCAAGTTATAGATTCAGTATCCATACCTATGAAGTTTTACTTTGATAACCAAGCTGCAATAAGTTTTGCGAAAGACAATCAAGGAACAGGAAGAGTAAAACATATACATGTTAAGTATTTCCTGGTAAAGAGCAAAATAAAGGAACGAGAAATAGATATTTCTCATATTTCGACTAATCATATGATTGCAGATCCAATGATGAAAGGTTTGAGTCCTAAAGTGTTTAAAGAACATGTGTTTTCTATGGGTGTTGTTGATATCTTTTGAGTTTTACTGAAGCTTGTATGTTGTGGTTATATGTTATATAATCAACTACTTCAGTTCAGCGTATCAACGTGTTCTTGTTTTATATGGTCACTATATGGTTTTGTTTAGTCTCTTAATTGCGACATAATAAGGTTCTGTTTTGCAGATGACAACATTAAAGGTGTATGCCAGCTAAAAATATTAACCTAATGACAATGGACTGTCTGGATTTCTGATTATAGAGGCTTATGCATCATTTAAGTGGTGCCTAAGTCTCTATAGTCGTAAATTAAGGATAAAGTTCCTCATGGTCTTACCTCACTGATTGGGACTGAAGTTTTCTAAATTCAAAGGTGGTCACTTACATTCTTGTACTGCTATCTAATCCAAATATTTTCTTAAATGTTTTCAAAATTCAGAAAAAATTTGTTGTTGACTAAAAGCGGGAGAATGTTAGCTTTATTTTGGTTTAGCAACAAATTAAGTTTTGGTTTAACTAAATTGGATTAGTGTAATCCTAATCAGAAAGTTTAAGGTATAGATTATATATGAAAGTTTTTTGTCATGGTCAAGGAAATGCTATTTCTTTGACTATTACCGGTGGCATAGAAGATTATATGTGTTGTTGTTGGACTGTTCTTCAACTGATGATGGCAGGTTGAAGGAAATTTGTTCCTATGAAGCATGAGGTGGACTCAATTCTAGCCTCTTATATAACTAAAGTTTATACCATCATTAAAAGTAAGAGGAGATAGAATTGGAAGTTTACTAAGCAAGAAAAGTTCTCTGGTTCTACAGATTTCATTTCTTTCCAGTTAACATCATATTTTTCCTATAATCTAAGGTATGTATCTAACTATATCATGTTATGATTGTGAGCTATCTAGTTACAGAATAAAAGATCTTAAACATTCAGTAAAGTCAGCATAAAGTAAATCTTTCTAAACATGAAAGACAAATAATGAATCATGCTTCATGCTTAGCCTAAAGTAGTCATGTTCAGTTGCTGAAATTCTAACAATAATAACTTAAATTATTCACAATAATATTTAAAAAAAAAAATCACATTGATTTATTGATGAGATAGATATATAATTCATTATTAGAGTTGAAAATAATAATTAAAATTACTCTAAAATAGATAACATTATCATTATAAAAATGTTTTTGTACTGCAGTTTTTTCAGGTTGCGTGGATTACTCGGGTTAAAGATATTCATGTTGTGTCCAAGCTTGCCCAAAATTTTGAAATACATTTGCTCATGCCCGCCCAACATTCGGATTGGACATGGGTTGGACGGGTCCCCAGCTAGGTTATTCAGAAAGATAAAAACCAGAATTGGAGTGAGATGAAATTTAACACACAGACTCGCACAAAAATAGGAGTGAGATGAAATTTAACACAGACTCGTACAAAAATATTAAAGGGGATGTCTGGATATTGCATCTGCCAAAATAGAAAATACAGAAGAAATATCTTCCAGTAGAAAGACTATCAAGATAAAAAGCACATAATACAATTCAAGGAGATAAGAACTGAAATAAGGGCACAAAGTAACTTAAGCTAATAAAACGAGAAAAAAAAAAAAAAAAGTTGCAGCACAAATCTTACTAATAAACAACCTGGCAAATTTAGGGGCGGCTCCAAACGAATTAGGGGCGACACAAAAGGACAAAATAGGTCATAATCGGAAGGTTAATCCATAATCGGAAGGTTAATCCATAATCCCATTTTTTTAATGGCCAAACTACCCTTTACAATCGGGAGGTAACTAACTATTAATCAATCGGGAGTCAAGATAGTTCATATAACTACCGATTATACAAAGGGGGGTCCTTTGCAAATATCCTACCATAATCGGTAGTCAAGATAGTTCATATAACTACCGAATATAGAGTTGCCCCAAAATGTGATTTTGCAAAAATCCTCAATTTTTTGAATTTTGGTTGAGTCTATAATCGGTAGTAAATGAAGTTATCATGACTTCCGATTATACAAAGGGCCTTTGCAAATATCCGACCATAATCCTCAATTTTTTGTAGTCAAGATAGTTCATATAACTACCGAATATAGAGTTGCCCCAAAATGTGATTTTGCAAAAATCCTCAATTTTTGAATTTTGGTTGAGTCTATAATCGGTAGTAAATGAAGTTATCATGACTTCCGATTATACAAAGGGCTCCTTTGCAAATATCCTACCATAATCGGTTGTCAAGATAGTTCATATAACTACCGAATATAGAGTTGCCCCAAACTGTGATTTTTTGCAAAAATCCTCAATTTTTTGAATTTTGGTTGAGTCTATAATCGGTAGTAAATGAAGTTATCTTGACTTCCGATTATACTACCGAATGGCTTCCTTTGCAAATATCCAATTTTTTGAATTTTGAGTCATAATCGGTAGTCAAGATAGTTCATATAACTACCGAATATAAGATAGTTGCCCCAAAATGTGATTTTGCAAAAAATCCTCTTTTTTGAATTTTGGTTGAGCCTATAATCGGTAAGAAAGGAAGAGCTATCATGACTTCCGATTATCAAGATAGTTCATATAACTACCTCTCTTTGCAAATATCCGACCATAATCGGTAGTCAAGATAGTTCATATAACTACAAGATAATATAGAGTAGCCCCAAAATGAGATTTTGCAAAAATCCTCTTTTTTGAATTTTGGTTGAGCATATAATTGGTAAGATATGAAGAGTTATCATGACTTCCGATTATATCTCGACTCCCGATTCAATTATTCTCGAGAATTAAATGATCTAAGATGTCGACAATGACCGAAAACCGAGAAAAAAATCCAAAACAGATCGAAATTCAATTTTCTCGTAGGAAAACAAATTTCTACGAGACGCCGTCTCGCACTCTGCAGGGGCGCGCCGCCCTAGACCCCGCGACGACTGTCGTCGAGTCGAACATGGCCGGGAGGGGCTACGCCCCCGGACCCCCTGCACTTCGTATAGCGTCTCGACATTGTATTCATACCACGTCCATGCCTGCACCGAGTTTTTTCAACTTTGCATTGGTTGAGCCTATAATCAGTAGCAAATGAAGGTATCCTGACTTCCTATAATCCTAGCATAATCGGTAGTCAAAGATAGTTCATATAACTACCGAATATAGAGTTGCCCCAAAAAGAGATTTTGCAAAAATCCTCTTTTTTTCTAATTTGGTTGAGCCTATAATCGGTAGTCAAAATAGTTCATATAACTACCGAATATAGAGTTGTCCTAAAATGAGATTTTGCAATCGGTAGCTAACTAAACTACCGATTATGAAGGGGCATACAAGTATTTTCATCCTATTTTGTTTTTTGTGTCGCCCCTAATTCTTTCGGGGTCGCCCCTAAAAGTGCCAGGATAAACAAGAGCAGGAGAATAAGTCAACCAAGAACAGACTACTTCAAAAGATGTGAGAGAGGCGGTATCTACTCTTCCAGGCCCAGGTACCCACTTCAAGTACGTAGTGACGGTACACCATCTAGTAGACTTTTATCAAGCGTCATGTTTTCAAAAATACTTGGAGCACTCAGCATTTGACCAGGCCCAGGTACCCACTCTTCCAGAACATCTTGGCCATAGTACCTATATCCCTTGAAGCAATCATCATAGAGTGTGTCCACTAGTTCTTCTGAAAATTTATCGGGCTTCATCACCATCTCATAAACTTCATACTCACCATCTAATAATTGAAACAGTTTCATTCCCTCGGTTGTTGGAGTACCATAACACTCGCCCAGATGAGCCGAAGCTTGAGAAAGGTTTTCTGAGAAACGCATATAAGGGCTCAACTTACTGCGCAACTGTAAAATTTCGTTAATAACTGGATACAACACTTTAGAATCCTCCGTGCTTAAATGCTCAAGCAAATACAACCCCTGACAGGCTACACAAACACGAGAATCATCACCACCATCTGATTCAGAATAATTTTCCCGACAACGATGAACGGTACCCAAATCCTCATAATCATAAACATGACTAAATAATTCATCAAGTTTAAGTGAACGGTGCGTCAACTCAAATTTAGGACCATACCCACCATCTAAAGCCAGTTGCAACGCAGCTCTAATCGCTTGTAACTCAAAAAAGAAACGTGATCCTTTTGGAGAGAACCCAACAACAGCCACTTTTGGCCTGGCATAACTATCAATAAAGATAACTACATAACCCCCTTTCCCTCCCTCATCTATAAAACTATCTACTATTGCAGTGTTACGCAAGTCATAATCAGCCCGAGTAGGAACAGTTCCCAACCAGTTGGGCTTTCCCTCTTGACACCAAGAAGCTTTCCACTCATTCTTATCTGGTATAGGTGCTGGTTTATAAAATACACCAAGATCCTTGAACCTTTGATCAGATGTCAACCACTTCCAAAACATAGCATCAAAATATAAGTTATCCAACCCAATATGCCTATCAACGTAATCACTGCAAAGATGACAAAGACAGTGAGAAATATCAATTACACAGATACTATTGATAAGTCATGTATTATCACATACATGATAACAAAAATGAGTGAGAAATGAATGGCTATTCAATAGGTATTATGCTGGCTCTCTAGGATACAAAAACTGTCTCAATTGATGAAGATTTCTACCTGTATAAGTTTCTTAGCCAATAGTCTATATTTTTAACTTGGGTGTAATCAGTGGCAGAACCATGACTTTAATTAGGGAGGGCTACAATATAGGGCAGTAACTGTAAGGGCTGAAGTGTTTCACGGCTCAATTATTTCAATTATGGTATCTGTTCATGTCAAACTCAGTCCTCCAGAAGTTGTACATGATGCAACACAAAACAATTGACACAAGTTAGCGAAAGAAGGCAAGTGGTAACAGATAAAAATGGATTTCGGTAATTTTATTGTTCTCTAATAGCTGTTAAAAATACAATAGAAATAAAAAGCATACAAACTTATACAACAAGTGATTTATATCATACCATTAACAGCATCTTCGTAAAAAAAAAAAAAAAAAAAAAAAAAATTCACTAGACATACAAAACACTGAAACGGTGCCTCGAGACTACCAAACCCACACGGGCGACTGAACCTGAGAGTTAAAAACTCGTAACCAACCAAGAGCTACAAAATCAAAATACAACTGACTTGTCTACCCTAACTGGAGGTTTTCTCTTTCTTTTGCTTTGTTTGAGAGTGACTGCCTTCACCTCACTTGGGCACATGAAACAACAGGGTATACATATGCTAACACAGAAATCAGAAGCATGTTAACAATGCCGTCCCAGGCATTATAGTGATGTGCTAGTTACTAATTCAAACACACTAGTGTATATAGCATAGAATCTGAAGCACATCTGGATGTGGGTTAATGGAGTTCTTTATTTTGAGAACTCACGCCGTTCCCAGCATTTTGCTGTGGTTCATGATGCTCTGATTGGAGAACCCAAGTTCTTTCCGGCTTACAGCCTATTCGGCTTGTCACTTTGTTACTTTTAATCTCATAACAGAGTTTTTCTGTCTTTTAAAATTAATCAGTCCTTAGTTTCTTATTTCACGAGATTTTGAACTCGTATCTTACTGGATTTGCCAATGCCCATGTTTAACTGAACTTTCACCTGAGATGATCAAATCTAGGCCTGTACCTAACAAGGAGCGACTCAATCTCTACCTTATATAATGCAGAAGTTGGTCTCGACATGCTGGCTAATGAGGTCATACCTTTTACCAGACATATAAATCTAAACTGGTGTACAGATTGACAGTACTACAAGATTCATTGTTCCTGAACTCCTACTCTGTAGTTTTGAGTAATTAAGACTATAGTTGTAGTATAGCCAATGGTTCCTTTATCTAGGAATCAGATTGCCCAACGCTTCATACATTTCCTTTACAATCCACCGCAATTTGTAATGGGTCGTCTAACAATAAGAAAAGGCAAAACATGCATGATAAATAAAGAAGGAATATCATACCCTATTACCGACTCCACCAACTTTCGCGTCTCATATGCCTTTTTGCCTGACCAATTTTTCTGCCCAAGATTGAAGTCAAGGGCTTGCTGCGAAAAATTAATAATTAGAAGAAAATTGGTATGGATAAGGAAGCAACAACACAAGAGTATTTAGATATACTACTCACATCTCCAGGTTGATAAAGATTTGCCAATAAAACGCTGTCCGGTGGACGGCGTTCAGTCTCTAATGTAGACTTAAGGAAAGTTGGATGATGAAATGATATCTTCCTCGCAGGAGATGATAGCAAGGAATCACTTACGGCATGGGGTACTGTAAAAAGTGTTGATACCATTCTTCGAGAAGAGGCAAGTTTGTTGAAAATTGAAGAACTGTTTGCCCCGAAGAAACAAAATCAAAATCAAAACATAGAAACTAAAATAATTTGGACAGAAAAATTAACGAAAACAATGTCTGGGAATCTAAATTTACCTCATGGCTAGTGGATCTGGGAATCAGAGATATACACCCTTATTCTTAAGACTGGTTATTTCCACTTGTCTATTCCTCTTCCCAAAGAGTTCCTCTCTAGAACAGCGGAACTCTCCGTCTCTCTTTTTTCCTCTTGGAAAATAACCCCCTAGTCATCACTGAAAACCTAGGTTTGACACCCATCTCAATTCGCGTGTTAGTACATATACATGCTGAGTGACACTCGTCCCGATTCGAAACAGTAACCTCGTACAGGGGCTTACCAAGAGAGAAGGCTTCGAATCTAAGCCAATAAGGTCGCCCATTAGGCCCCTTTTCCCAAAGTTTCATGCACTCCAAGAGGTCCCAGGTTCGAGCCCCAAATGGCATCATATTGCAGGAATTAACATGGAAGGTAGCGTTAGCTTGCCCCCCTTGTGACACAATCTCAGCCCTCCCCCCATCCGTTTCGGCTCCCTTGGCTAGGTTACTCATGAGGCTCGCTGGTAGGTTAGCACGACAACCTGTTCAATTAATGTAGTAGTATGTCGTTGGAGCTTAGCTTGTTAGGCTTTCAACTAGTTTCATGTAATAATCGTTATCCAATAATATAATAAATTATTCTCAAGAAAAAAAAAAAAAACGAAAAGAAGAGAAGAGAACTAGTTGTATCCAGTCATACAGTTATTATGTGGTTCCTAGATTTGAGGAATTTGATTTTTGCCTCCAATTAAAGAGAGATGTCGGAGGTTAAAGAAATTCTTGGACTGTAAATCCTTACGGTTGACTTTTTCAAAAGTACTTAAAACAGTTAACAACTTGTCTATTATTGAATTTGTCTTCCAGGTTGTTTTTCTTTGGCCACATTGCAGGGTGCTATTCAGATTCTTATTGTTGCTACTAGGTTGAAGATTCTGCAATGCAACCTAGAAGCCCACTGGAGAGCATCTTGAGCAGCTATGCGATCACCTTCTTCTTTGCTTCGAGTTCTAACTCCTCTCGCTAATCTTCTAATTGTGTCCCCTGAGGGTCCTGTAATGGTTACACCAACACCTGTTAGCCCCGTAACAAGATTAAGATTGGACATATAAGCAAAGGTTACATTCAGATTATGGACATCATCTCTAGTGATTCTATTTTCTCTAGTACTACTGGTCCTGGTGGTAATTTTCTCCGACAAGTTCAGATGGTTCATGATGAGAGCAGTTGTGTCTTTAGGATTTGGTTGAACCTTCACATCACATCTGGCTTTCCAGATAAACCAGCACAGAGTAGCAGCTATAGTCTCCCAAGCACCCCAATGTGTTGGAGGATGGTTTCTGGAAAACCAAGAGGAGCACCAGTCAACTATAGAAGTGAAGTCTAGGGTGAGGGCATTCAAGTTTAAAGAACAATGAGCCTAAACTGCTCTGGTGAAGTTGCATTGCATTAGTAAATGTTCTCATGTCTCAATATGAGTCATGCACATCTCACAAACATGGTTAATATGAGGAATATAGGTGTAAATGTGCTCACTAAAAGGCAAAAGGTTTTGCTGCATTTTCCAAGTAAAGAAACTGATTCTTGGGATAACATTCATATCCCATATTTTCCCAGCTAAGGTGTCATTCTGTAGGTTATTTTTCTTATCTAGAATGTCATATAGAGATTTACTAGTGAAAAGTCCATGAGGGTTGTCCAACCATATTAATGTATCCTCATTATCTCTGCTGAGTTTTATACTAAGGATTCTTGTTATAACCTCCCAGTCAAAGTAAAGTTGAAGGGTTTGGATATTCCATCCAGTTGCAGATATGAGATGAGAGACAAGGAAATGCCCACTGTCACTGCCATCCCAATTAAGAGTAATTGGATTGCCCTCTAAGTCAGGGATCCACTTGTCTCTCCAAATGTGAACATTTTTGCCACTTCCAATTTCCCAAATAATGTTATCTTTAATCAACATTAGACCCTTTTACACCCCTTTCCAAGCCCAAGAGGATCTAGTATTACAAGTGGCATGGGAAGGGTTAGTATTAGGATAATATTTCCCTTATATATTCTTAGAGTATATAGAGTCTGGATGGTAAAAAAGACGCCAACCATTTCTAGCAATAAGATACATATTAAAGTGAGTAAGGTCTTTGAGACCATTATCAACCTTCTCTTTAAATTTACACAGGCCTTTCCGGTTTTTTATATTAAAGCCTTTCCTCCCATCATGTTTTCCCCACCAAAAGTCTCTTATTATAGAAGTAGCTCTCTGAGTAGTCTTTTTAGGGAGCATAAAAGAAGACATACTATAAACAAGTATAGTTTCTAAGACAACTTTTTCCATAATGCCTCTAACAGGAGGGGACAGAGTTTGACCATCCAAACCTTTAACTTTGCCCTCCATTTTATCTAAAAAAATTTCAAAACAATCAACTTTAGATTTTTTAGTAAATAGGGGACCGCCTAAGTATTTATCATCAAGTCTAATTTTCTTAACTTTGTAAAATGTTGATTATCTCTTTACTAAAGTCATTACTTTACACGAGGGGTGAAAAAAATACTTGACTTAAAGAAATTGATCATTTGCTCAGAAGTTTTACCATAATCATCAAGCACTTTCAGCAAATTGTTACTTTGTGTAATGGAAGCTCTGGTAAAAATCAGATAGTCATCTACAAAGAGCATGTGGCTGATAGAAGGGTAGTTCTTATGAATTTTAAAACATGTTATTAGACCACATGACTCAGCATGTGCGATAGTTCTATAAAAAGACTCCATACACAAAATAAATAGGTAGGGAGATAGAGGATCTCCCTTCCTTAGTCCTCTAGTAGATTTGAACCTCCTACCAGGGACCCCATTGATCAAAATAGTCGAAGAACTGGTGCTGATGCACTGGTAAATAAGGTTGCACCATTCATCACATAAGCCCATTTTCTTAAGGATAGCAATTAAAAAATCACATTCTACTCTAGCGAACGCCTTAGACATATCAATTTTTAAGCCCATAAAGTTATCATTCTTTTTCTTTTCCTCATGGTATGCATTATCTCATGAGCAACAAGAATGTTGTCTGAGATAAGTCGTTGCTTAATAAAGGCCGACTGAAAATGGGAAATAAGCCTATCAAGGAGAGGTCTTAATCTATTAGCAATGACCTTAGATATTATCTTGTAGACCACATTACATAAACTGATAGGTCTATAGTCACCTGGTTGGCCGGGTGAAGCACTTTCAGAATTAAAGATATGAAAGTCTGATTAAGTTGAGTTAACATGTGACCACTAGTAAAAAAAGGATTAGACAATTTTAACAACAAACCAATTTTTTTTGGAAAAAACAGGCAGGAAATCCATCCGGGCCAGGGCTAGAATTAGGTTGCATACCGAAAATGGCATCATGAATTTCAACATCAGTGGGGCAGGTCATGAGTTTAGCATTCTCATCATTAGTGATTGAAGATGGGACAAGATTTATGATATCATAATTCAAAACATGAGCAAAAGTAGAAAGTAAAGATTCAAAATGAGTATTCAAACAGTAAGCTATTTCATCTTTCCCTTCTATCCACTTGTTATTATTATCATAGAGTCCATTTATCTTACTTCTTCTTTGCCTCTTCACAGCATTCTGATGGAAGAAATTGGTGTATTTGTCGCCTAATTGAATAAATTTCTATGTGCCCTTTATTTTCCAAAGTTCCTCTTCATAGCCCTGAAGTTTACATATTTTAATTTGTGTCCTTGATTCTTGGATCATTCAGTCTGATATTGGGTATGTCTAAAAGGTTGACAAGATCATGATTAAGGGAGACTAGGTTGGTCTGAATCCTACCAAAGTCAATTATATTCCATTCCCAACATTTATCCTAACATAGTTTAGTTTATTAGTTAGGATAAAAGCATTTGAGCCAATAACTATGGACTCCCAAGCATAATTGATTATTTCCCTACAGGCCAATTCATCATTATAAACCAAAGTACTTGAAAGGTCTAAAGCCTTTTGAAAAGACGATGGTACCCAAACTACCTCAATCTAAAACTTTTCCACCTATAAGTCATTTCTCCGAAAGTGATTGTCTATGGACTGAGTCGAGACAATACAACTAATCGGTTCACACTTCGTGTGATCGTCTATGGATACGAGATCGAGACAATACGACAACAGGATAACTTGTGTGATTGACTATGGATACAAGATCGAAAAAATATAACAACGAAGTATTTTTACTTGATAAAAGGTTCAGACTTAACCAAACACAATAGGATTGCTATAAGGTAAATAGGAATTAACGTTTGTGTATTTTACTTCTAATTATAACAAAAATAATTATAATTGCGGAAATAGAAAAGTAAAACACACAACAAGATTTTGTTAACGAGGAAACCGCAAATATAGAAAAACCCAGGGACCTTGTCCAGAATTGAATACTCTCAGGATTAAGCCGCTATACAAAATCTAAACCAACTTCGTATAGTGAAGACCAAGCAACTAAACTTATAGTTCACCTAGTTCCGTTTGTATCCCTGCGCCCCCAACTTGCAATAAGTCATGCACTTGGAACAATTCCTTTGGTTCGTATTCCAAATAGTAAAGGAACAAAAAATCTGTTCGATAACAACTCTTTTCAAACAAGTGATATGAGTTTGGCAAAAGGATTTTCCGTTTATCCCAATAAACTCCTTTGTAAGGTCCTTAGATCTATCTTTTCAACAACTACCAAAGTAATTGTTAAGACTATGCAATCAATACTTTGAATCACAAAGAATTGTATTGATGCCGATCTACTCAATTAATCAATCAAAATCTATCAAAAAGATAAACCGATTATAGTTGGATCCCCAGCCGATCAAGTTTTGTGCACACCAAAGATTATGAACCCAAATCAGAAATCTTCTTCGTCTTCAAATCTTCTTAGATCTTCAATAAAAACCTGCACACAATCAACTTGAATCTCTTGTGATCAATCACACACAAAACGGAGTCTGTTAACAATGGATTATCACAAGACGTCTTTAGATCTACAAACAGTCTAAAGATCCCCGTTGAAACTTCGATCTAGTTTGAGTGAATCTCATATCAGAAGAGAAGATTCTCAAGCATAAACAAACTAGGTGCAATCAAAGTTCAACAACCATTAGTCAATCAAATCAATCGAAAACTAATAATAAACTACAATTATCTAGTTTCCCACCAATGGTACTCGTAGAGCTTCCCAATCCCAAAGAAGTCTTTAAAACGAGCGGTCGTAAGAGATTTCGCCTAATTAGGTTACTTTCCTCTCTGAATAGACGGCTCCACCAATAACAACACAAAAAGGTAGTTTTGTTGGCTCTGAGGATTAGTTTGCTCGAAATGCAAACTTTAATATTTATAGACCAAGGTAGTTTGGACACCAAGGAATTTCCAAATCCGAAAATATTCTCAAGATATGCAATATATTTCCAAATTCGGTTTCCATAATTCCTGGAAATGCTTTGTCCAAATATTGACTGAAATCTCGGTAGAAAATCTCCAATTAGTAAATGCACATTACCAATTTTATTTTCTAAAGATATGCATTTTAATTGCTGGAAATTAAAAGCATATAAAACTAAAAACCTTAATTAAAAGATTCACAATTTATTTCGATCCGAGATTCTCCTTTAGCTATTAAGGAATATCTTTGAACAATAAAAGATAAGCGTTACTGCACATGTTCAAAGTATGTCGACATCTTTGCTTTGTAAATCCTTTTTCATATTTACAATCTTGGAACCGATTTGCCACACTTCCAAACGAGTTTAGAATTGGTTCATCTGACTTCCAAGAACTACGTGATTGATTATCCTCTCAAATCACCAATCATGGGTTTCATGGTTCTACCAAAACAAGTTTCGGTTCTAACTCCACGTGGGTACTAGAATAAGTCACGCTAGTTAACAAAACTTGGTTGACTAGGTTCTAGGATCGATTCCCACATATATATGGTATCTAACTTGTATTTGTTGCACATGTTCATAGGATCGGTTCCCCAATTACTAAAAACTTGTTGCATCTCTTACAAGGATCGATTCCCCTTTTGTGATCGGTAGCACCTCTTACTAGGATCAGTTCCCCAATGTCTAGAGTTGGTCATACCACTTACAACAAATCGATCATACCATCTCAGGTGATTAATTAAGATCGGTTTCACTAATAAAAGTCATACCAATACAAAAGTCAGGCCTTGTGAATAGTTTTACCAAGATACATAAACAAGTTATAAGCGGTTATACTAAACACACACATATTGGTAATCCTAAAATTTGCAATGAATAATAATACCAATAAGCCTAGCGATTTCCCTTTCGATTCATAAAACAAGTTTATGAATTGTACTTCCTTTAAACGAATGTAAAAGATTGTTTCCTAGGACGAAATCTTCACCCATACACATACATAATCGCAATAGCATTTATACGATTATGTCGATGTCTTATATACGAAGTTCAAAAGATAGACATCATACTTCGTATTGTAATTCCTTAATATTATGTCTAACTAGAGTATAATCATTCACAGCTTCGCAGTTATGTTTTCAGTATGCACGACTTAAAAGATACGTTAGGGAATGAAACAGTTCAATTCAAATATTACTAACCTCAAGTGGAAGGATGATGTCGTCGTTGTATCTCCTTACTTCTTCACATTCTTCAAGTCTTCACGTAATACTTGTAGTGTCTCATTGATAGACACATTTTTGTGTCTAAGTTGTCCTCAATTTTCTACATTGTTAGTGCTCATTTTTGTACTTATTATGGTGTTTTATGTGTGTGTAGGTATTTTTGGAGAATAAATATTTTTGGGAAAATCGGCTCGAAAAGTTGTCTAAAGCACCCGGAGGACAAGTGTTATTCGGACTCTCACTTTTGGATAAAGGGCACCTCAATTTATAAGGGGCACCTCGGTTGGAGACACATTATTCACACCCCCATGTCTGTTAGGGGAGGTCATCCTCTACCTTTCAAATTTCAAAACTGGCGGTAAAAGTGGTTCCTCAAAAAACATATTTTAGGGTTTGTATTTTTGGAGGCGTTTCAGTGAGATTCAAAGGCTGAATTTGATTGGGTTTGTTCCTCTTAGCTAAACATGGTTGGTATGGCCCTTTTGTTCGACTAATTTTGGCTGGATAATCCAAGAGAAGAAATCAGAGCTCCACGTTCACGAGAGAGGTATTTCACGGGATTGCATGAGTTTTGGAGAGTTTGAACGAGTTCTGCACATGTTTGTTGACTTGAGAAACAGATTGGAGTGTGGTGGAGATAAATAAGGAGAATTTGCAGCTGTAAGACGCGTGCAGGAGAATAAAAAGGAAAGAATATCTTCCCTTGTCTGGCAGAGTAATTGGGGATTATTCCGGAGTTATCACAGCGATTTTGAAGCCCTGTCGAGTATATATAGAGTGCTGAGGAGTTGTAGGATGGGGACAGAGTGATTGGCAAGATAACAAAGCAAAGAAACGAGAGTTCGAAAATCTGTTGCTGCTGCCATTGAAGAGAGCTCGAAGAACATAAGACGTCTGGTGACAGTCGTTTACGTTACAGTGACAGTGACACTTCTCTTATATCGTTCTTTGTAACAGTTGGTTTATAACAACTATAATTGTTACAAACCCGGTTTTTCATCATTTCTCCCTTATTCATCATTTGTAAACCGTTTTTGAGCATAAATAAATTCTTTGAGAGGGTTTTCAACATGATGAGTGGCTAAATTACGCGGTGACTGAGGCAACGGAGGAAACTATTCACTCATGCTTGATTGGTAATTTCTTTTACAATTTCTTTAATTATTTATTTTATTCAATTCACTAGTGATGCGTGTCGTAAGTGCAACAAATTATTCAAGATATTTCCCACTAATTAACTGGTAATATAGCGGTAGTAAGAGATCGTTCCCACAGAGAGCTGTGTAATTGATAGGTTATTTGATCAGCAAAATAAAGTAAAAGAAAAGGGGATTGGTTTAAAGTAAAATGAAAAGAATAACAAATAAAAGAAAGATAATTAAGGAATCATTCGCCGTCACTGGAAAGAAACTTAATAAAAGTACTTGTTTATTTCTTGTAGAATTTCCATTGTCACCAACCGTAGAATAGCAATAAGCTCTGCTATCCCCGGAATTCCTGTTGCCACTGGATACGGAAGTGCTCGACTACCAGATTTTATCCATCTGAGCCACCATGAATAAGCTCTCAAGGTGTAAACCATCAAATGCATTACGTTTTGTGAATTAGGTTGATCCTAGCATCAGACGCATAAGCTCGGTCTGCTTACTAGTGTCATCTCTATACACAATTGCTTAACAAAATTCCTCTGTCAGCTTTTGCGATGTACTACTTGTGTATGGAATTGAGTGACTATTACACGTATCACCAACCCCAATACTAGTATAAGAATTATTATCAGGTTAATTCAAATGGCCAATTGAACAACCCAGTAATAATCTTAGACACTAAAATTAATAGAGACAATCGACAAGAAAAATCAACTTAAAATAAACTTGTAAAAAGAATTAAAGTTTCATAAACCAGGACTTTGAAATCATCCGTAATCAGTAAAAATTCAGCTACACATGGATTTACTAAAACCCATAAAAATATATAAAAGAAGAATTAGAAGAAGAAAACTTGATTTCCCCCTAAAGGGGTAAACCCTAGATATAAAATAAAAACCTTTCCTCTCTCTTTATTCTTTTTCTTTCTCTATGTAAAGTTGTATATTAAACTCGGCTTCTTAAGCCTTCATCAGTCAGCCGTGTACGATCCACAAAACTCGCATTAGATTAACATTGAAAGTCGTCTAGAAGAATTTCTTGCGTGAAAAATTAAGTACTGTTGATCCGGTGTGAAGAGAAACATTCTAACACAATACTCCTGGCTTGCAATTCCTTTGAAAATGGCAGCCCCTTAACAGATTGGATGCCCCTTAACGTACATTAGGAGTGCCAATAGCACTTGCCCTATCAAATGACCATTTTGCCCTTTTTGCATTCCGAGTTCTTTTTTTGCTCATATCTTCTTCATACGAACTCAGAATGACTTCGTTCTTTCGCCATTGACTTCATATTCTTGTCCTCTACAAAATGATGACTAGAAATCCTCCATTTGAACGAGTTCCACTGGGTCTTTGGCCCTTCTTCACTTGTGACTTCACTTTTGTAGCTATTTCCACTTCTTTTGGATGATTCATCTAATAAAACACAAACAAAAGAAAACAAGCGTAATATACAATAATTTGCAAGAAACCCAACAAATACTAGCATGGAATTGACACTAAATATATATGAATTATGCGCTTATCAACTAGGATCAACATAAAGATAAAATTGGTTTTCTTAATTAGTTGTGAATCAATTCGATGTGCTATGCTTAGAATCAATTCTTTCATAATTCATGCTTAGGGATTACAATTAAAGTTTGGACACGTATAGATTCATAGTGAATTAATGAGAAAAAGATCTTAATAATAATTCTTGAAATATCATTATAAACCAATCAATTAGGAGGAATAGTGGAATCCGAAGCCTTGGTCTATTTTTAAATCTTGAAATCACTTTTTATATTAAGTTTTGTTTATTTTTAAGTCTCATTAAGTCTAAATTCTATTGCTTTCACAAGTCTTGAACGAACTATTACTACAACATCATTGAAAATAACGATCAATTTTTGGCGCCGCCGACGCGGACTTGTCTTTAGGCTAGAATTTTTAGATTTAGTTTTTAGGTTTTTATTTTTAGTTTTTTAGTTTTTTTCATTTGTTCTATTTTACGTTTTTGGGTATTTGTCTTTTTATTACAGATTCTTGGATCTCGGAGCGAAAAAAAAAGGAGTTGCCAAAGCTTTTGGTGACCACTTAAAGATTTGGAGTCAAAAGACAAAGCGAAAAGAACGAAGAAAAAAAGAAAAAAAAAAGAGAATTTTGTTAGATTTTTTTTTTTTTATCTTTTAGATTCTTTCTTGCTTTTAGAATTTGTATTAGGATATTCTCTATTTTTGTAATTATCTTTTTATTTTGGACTTTACTTTTTCGACTTTGGACTTTGGACATTATTTTTATTTTTTTTAAACCCTAAGGAAGGGTGAAATTAAAATTAAAATTGTTTGCAGAGAAGGACGACAATTACGATATTGCCTCGGCCCCTCGGGTTCATACATGACATAGGAGTTGTGGCCCGAGTCGACTACAACGGTTATTCGCCCGTCTGGTACGGGAGGTAAGCTTATCGAAACACCCGTGAATCCCCTGTCAGCGGGTTTACTGTCTTCCTTCGTATGCTTATATGTTGAGGACTGAACACAGATTTATTTTCTAGTAAAGGGCAAGAACTGGCCATACAAGACAAGGGTTCGGATTTCATCACCGTTCTCTTCTTGCCTGCCTTAGGAAAACGATACCAAACGCGAACCTAAGCTTAAAATACTGACTAGAACGAGACCGATAGGGTAACGAGCTTAATAGGAAAGTCGTTCGAAAAATATTGGTTGCTCTTTTAAGCATACTTTGAAGTTCATGATGGTTAATGTAAGTTGAGCGTGCCGCCTTGTAACCCAAGTGAATGTTTTCCGGTGAGACACAGGTGTCAAAGCTCCATTGAGCTTCCCTTGTCTCTATTCAACTTACTTTAACTCAGACTGATTCCAGAGAGGTTTACTTAAATTGTAACGAATTCCCTTTCGAAGGATTAGAAGCTGGTCTAGAAACAATCTAAGTGGAGCCATCATGCTTTTTTTTGCTAGAAATCAGTAGGTTTGCTGTGGCGGAGTCAGCCTTGTTTGTGTTTGCATAGAATTTCCCTTCATTTTAGGATTTTTTTTCTTTTTAATTTTGTTCTTCTAGTGTATGCCCGAGGTTATTAGAGAGCGGGCTTGGAAAAGAGACAATCTAGGTCGATTGATTAGTGAAAAACCTAGTAATTCTTCTTGTGGAAGCGGGGATCTCGAAGATCCTTCTTTTGAGATCCCCGTTTTGGAAACTTCAGTTTTGAGAATCTGTCTCTCCGTGAAGAAAGTACCCATAGTACTTCAGCTGTGCCAGCAATGTCTACTTTGAAATATTACATGTACCCGACTAGGACCAACCGAGCATCTTGCATTAAATTGCCAGCCTCTACGGCTAATTATGAGTTGAAACCTGGTATCCTTCAGATGGTCCCTATATTCTTAGGAAAAGACGATGAATACCCTTACTTTCATGTTAGGGACTTTGAAGAAGTTTGTGGAACAATTAAGATTAAATACCTTAGTGATGAAGTCTTGAAACTTATGATATTCACCTTTTCCTTGAGAGATAAAGCCAAGTCCTGGCTGCATAACCTACCATCTAAGTCTATAGAAACATGGGACGAACTTACTGCTGCTTTCTATTTAAAGTTTTACCCTAAACATAGAACCGCTTCTTTTAGGTTAGTTCATGTGTGCAACAAGAAGGAGAATCTCTTTATAGGTTTTTAGAGAGATTTAATGATCTCTTGTCGCAATATCCTCACCATGGGTTCGAGAAAATGAAACTAGTTGAAATTCTTTATGACGGTTTAGACTATTCGACCAAAGCCATGGTCGAGTCTATGTAAGCTGGTTGGCTCACGAGTAAAAACGCTGATGAAGCATTCTCCTTCTTAGAAGATATAGCTGAAAAATCCCAACAGTGGGAGTCTTGTGTTGAACCCCCTAAAAGACTCTTGGTTAATAGGAGTAGCACCAATGTGGTAGATACGAGGTTTGGATCAGATGCTAAGTTTGCTGCTTTGTCTAGAAGGTTAGAAGCTTTGGAATTGAATCAGTCTAAACATAGGTCTCTTGTTGAACCTGATGCTAGGAATAGAGCCTATCAAGTCTCTAGTTGTGGAATAGAGCCCGATAACTCGTTTTGGGAAGGTCAGGTTAGTGAAGAGCAAGCCCATGCTATCTATAACAACTCTAGGTTTGAAAACCGTCAGAAGTTTGACCCATACTCAGAGACCTACAACCCTGGTTGGAGAAACCATCCTAATTTTTCTTGGTCTAAGGGCCAGAGTTAAGGTTAGTCTAGTAATTCTCAGCCTCCCCCAGGTTTTGGTTATAATAAGAACCTTTCAGCTGAAGCCCAATTTCAGAACCCTTCTGAGAAAAAGATCTCTACCTTAGAAGAAACTCTTACTATGTTAGCAAAGAACCATGAAATATTATCAAATAACCACCTTAGCTTTCAACAAGAAACCAGGCAGAATTTGAAGAATAATTCCCAAACTCTTGCTAAATTAGAACTTCAAGTCGGCCAAATAGCTAAGTTTATAAGTGAGAGAGAAGATGGAAGGTTCCCTAGTCATACTGATCCTAACCCCAAAGGAGAGAAATCGTACAATCATGTGAATTCTATTACAACCCTTAGGAGTGGAAAGAAAGTTGACAATAAGGTCGCCATGCCTGAAAGTGAACATGATGTAGTTCACCCTTCGAGCCGAGAAAAATGAGGAGACTAATAGAGTCGCTAAAGAGACCAATGAGGGTCCTAATGAGTCCGGCTTTGTTCCAAGAGCCCCATTCTCATAGCCGCTAGTTCCAACTAAGAGGGAGTCCAACTTTAATGATATATTGGAGGTTTTTAAGCGGGTAACTATCAACCTTCCATTATTAGATACAATTAAGCAGATTCCAGCCTATGCGAAGTTTCTTAAGGATATGTGCACGCGAAAGTGAAAGCTTAGTGTCCTAAGAAAGCCTTTCTAGCTAGTCACATGAGTTCTATTATTCGGAATACCACTACTCCTAAGTATAAATACCTAGGGTCCCCTACCATTTCTTGCACAATAGGTAAATACCGTGTTGAGAAAGCGTTGCTTGACCTAGTAGCCAGTGTGAACTTATTCCCTTACCATGTGTACCTTAATCTAGGACTTGGTGAGATGAAACTGACCCAGATGACACTTCAGTTAGCTGATAGGTCCGTAAAAATTCCTCGTGGTGTGATCGAGGATGTTCTTATTGAGGTCGACAAGTTTATTTATCTAGTGGATTTTGTTATCCTAGATACCCAACCTGTCCCTGACCCAGAGAACCAGATATCGGTAATTTTAGGTCGCCCGTTTTTAGCTACATCCAATGTGATCATCAACTGTCAAAAACGGTATTATGAATTTGTCTTTTGGTAATATGACTATTGAGCTGAACATTTTTAATATTAGTAAGCTACCCTCTGAACTAGATGACTCAAGCATATAAGAGGTAAACATGATACGAACATTAGTCGAGGAGTCATTACCAAACACTTTGTTAGAAGATCCATCAGAAAAATGCCTAGCTCACTTTGGGATTGATTTTGATGATGATAATGTGATTAATGAGGTGAATGCTTTGTTAGATTCAACCCCTTTAGTAGATACTAGTAATGGATGGAAACCTAAGTTCGAACCACTACCAGTTTCTAAGTCTGCCCTAGTTCCTTCTTTAGAAGAGCCTCCTAAGTTGGACCTTAAACCATTACCAGATACCATGAAGTATGTGTTTTTAGGCCCATCTGAAACTTTACATGTGATTGTAGCATCCGAACTGGATAGTAATCAGGAAAGTAGGCTATTAATTGTCCTTCAAAACAACAAGGAAGCTTTAGGGTGGACCATGGAAGACATTAAGGGTATAAGTCCTATTGTTTGTATGCATAAGATTTATTTAGAGGAAGACACCAAACCTTCTAGGGAGATGCAACGTCGACTTAACCCTAATATGAAAGAAGTAGTTCGAACCGAGGTTCTTAAGTTGTTAGATGCAGGCATTATCTACCCCATTTCGGACGATTAAGTGGGTCGGCCCGTTCGAGTTGTTCCCAAGAAATCAAGTGTATTCTGTAGTCCAGAATGATAACAATGAATTAATCCCAACCCGAGTGACCACGGGTTGGCGTGTTTGTATTGACTATAGGAAATTGAACAAGGTCATTAGGAAGGACCACTTTCCCCTTCCCTTCATCGACCAGATGCTAGAGAGATTAGATGGACATAGTCATTCCTGCTTTTTAGATGGCTACTCTGGCTATAATCAGATCGTTATAACCCCGGAAGACCAGGAGAAAACCACTTTTACATGTCCCTTTGGTACTTTTGCGTATAGACGCATGCCTTTCGGGCTATGTAATGCCCCTGCGACTTTTCAGCGTTGTATGATGAGCATATTTTCTGACATGGTAGAACGGTTCTTAGAGGTCTTTACGGATGATTTTTCAGTGTTTGGTTCGTCTTTCGATGAGTGCTTGCATCATTTGTCACTTGTGTTTACTAGGTGTAAGGAAAGAATCTAGTGCTTAATTGGGAGAAATGTCATTTCATGGTTCGATCAAGAATTGTTTTAGGGCATATCGTATCTTCTAAGGGTATAGAGGTAGATAAAGCCAAAGTTGACCTTATTAAGACTTTACAGGTCCAAAAAACCGTAAGAGATATTAGGTCATTCTTAGGGCATGCAGGTTTTTATCGTCGATTCATTAACGATTTTAGCTTGATTTCTAGACCTATTTGCAATTTGCTTGCAAAAGATGTTAAGTTTGTCTTTGATGATGCTTGTTTAGAGGCTTTTGAGAATCTTAAGACTTTACTCACTATCGCCCCCATAGTCCAGGAACCAAACTGGAACCTACCCTTTGAGATCATGTGTGATGCTTCAGATTATGCTATTGGTGTTGTGCTAGGTCAGCGAGAAAACAAATTACTTCATGTGATTTACTATGCTAGCTAGCAAAACTCTAAAGATGCCCAGTTGAACTATACCACTATAGAGAAGGAACTGTTAGCCATTGTGTTTGCCTTAGACAAGTTTAGACCCTATTTCTTAGGTTCTAAGGTCGTAATATATACTGATCATGCTGCTTTGAAATATCTTCTGTCTAAGAAGGATACAAAACCTAGATTGATTAGGTGGATCCTTTTGTTGCAAGAGTTTTCTCCAAACACTAGAGACAAAAAGGTGCTTGAAAATGTAGTAACAGATCACTTGTCTAGGCTAGTTGTTGATTCCCCTGATGATTCCCTTCCTATAAGGGATAGCTTTCCTGATGAACAATTGCTTACCTTGGTATACGAATATAGTGAACTATCTTGTTACTGGTCGAATGCACCAACATTGGGGTAAACAAGATCATTCTAGGTTTTTAGCCGAGGTTAAGCACTTATTTTGGGATGATCCTTATTTATTTAAGTATTGTCCGGACAGTTATTAGGAGATGTATACCTGAGAGTGACCAGTCCAGTATTATTTCTTTTTGTCATGATCATGCATGTGGGGGTCACTTTAGTTCTAAGAAAATTGCTGCTAAGATATTGCAGTATGGATTCTACTGGCCTTCGTTGTTTAAATACTCCCACAGTTACTGTGTTACTTGTGAACGTTGCCATAAATTAGGAACCATTTCCCGTAGGAACATGATGCCCTTGAACCCTATTTTAGTTGTTGAGGTCTTTGATGTGTGGGGTATTGACTTTATGGGTCCGTTTCCTAATTCTTTTGGTAACTTATACATCCTTGTCGCTGTAGACTATGTCTCTAAGTGGATTGAGGCGGTTGCGTGTGAAACCAATGACCAGAGGGTTGTGATTGAGTTCTTGAAAGATAATATACTTACACGTTTTGGTACACCGCGAGCTATAATTAGTGATGGAGGGTCGCACTTTTTAAATGGACCTTTTAGGCTTTTGATGAAGAAATATATATAGTATTACACATATGGTAGCTACCCCGTATCATCCACAGACTAGTGGTCTAGTAGAGGTTTCCAATAGGGAGATAAAACGTATATATATATATATATATATATTAGAGAAAACAGTTAATCCTAATAGGAAAGACTGGTCGTCTAGTCTTACTGATGCCTTATGGGCTTACCGTACTGCGTTTAATACCCCCATTGGAATGTCACCTTATCGACTTGTATATGGCAAGGCATGTCACTTCCCTGTTGAGTTAGAACATAGAGCATATTGGGTTATTAAGCATCTAAACTTTTCACTTGACAAGGCAGGATCCCATAGGAAGCTCCAGATCAATGAGTTGGAAGAGATTCGTAGAGATGCATACGATAGTGCTAAGGAGTATAGGAACAAAATGAAACTTGTGCATGATAGAAATATTTTAAGAAAGTCATTTTCTCCAGGTCAAAAAGTTCTTCTGTATGATACTCGTTTGCATCTATTCCCCGGGAAGTTACGCTCTCGGTGGACCGGTCCTTTTGTGGTCCGTACTGTTTTTCCTCATGGAGCTGTTGAGATCGAGACATCGGATGGTAGTAGTTCTTCGAAGGTTAATGGTCATAGATTGAAACCCTTTTTAGAGCCCTTTCCTACAAGTGATATTGAGGAGGTCCCTCTGGAGGACCCTGCTTACCCTTGATTGACCATCGAGGTGATTGTATGTTGTATATTAGTTTTTGATTTCTCTTTTCACCCAGGTACTATCTTTCCAACTTCTCCTCGTGTTATTTTACTTTTGGTACTGCTCTTTCATTAGAAACATTAAGGACAATGTTAGATTCAAGTTTGGGGGTGGGGAAGAACTTTTAGTTAGTTGCATTTTTGAAACTTCTAGCGTCACATAGTATCCGGTTAGCTAAGTTTACATACTGTTTCTCACCGAAAAGATGGAAATTGGAATTACTAGGGATAACATTCTACTGAGACATTAGAGAAAAAGACATTGAGATCTTTGACATTCAGGAGAGAACGTGTTCCTTTTAGAGGGTAATTGTGATGGACCTAACCATCCATGATGAAAAGGCAATTAGGCCAGAAGGAAATGCCAGAAAGACAAAGCAACCTCACAATGTAGTCTTAGTTACTGGATTACGACTCTCTCTCAGTAGAAACTTATCATCATCAACAAGCGGAGCGACATCAAAATCTATGAAGAAAGTTGAAGACGTTTAAGGCTTAGAAGCAACAATAGAAAATCAGAATTCTAAATCAAAGTTTAAGACTTAGTTACAAGAAGATATAAGAGCAAAGAAAATTAAACGATATAAGTTGTTGAAGTTCATGATACCAAGACATTACAAGTTGCGAAGATCCAAGTGCTAAAGTCCTTCTTTCATGGCCATGTAAATTTTCTGTCTTGTTATTACTCTATTTTCTTATAAAAAAAATGAAAAAAAAAAAAAGGTTTTAAATTTTGTAGCTACCATTTTGTTCAATAAGGCCATAGGGAAGTAGAAATCTATAAGGAATTTTTAAGCAAGAAATCGAAGAGAAAAGTTAATTTTAATTGTCAAGGTTCTACGAGGTTCGAGAATTTATCATCCACAGTTGAAGTCGAAGAAGACGTTGTTTCTACTGAGCACTATGAGAAAGTCGAAGAGAGATGCATAGTGGTTGCTTTGTTAGTCCGTTTTCCATCCGGCACAAGATCTTTCTAACACTGGTTCAACTCATCACACGTAATTAGTTCAGCTATTTAGCAGATTCCCTCTCATCTTTATCTCTCTCCTAATCTTATCCAGCTGTAAAGCGGATGCATCTTACAATGTTTATCGAGCTGTATAACGGATATCTCTTTATCTAGTAGTATTGCGGATGTGTCTCCTATTCTTTATTCAGCTTTAGAGCTGATACCTTTAATTTCTCTGGCATTCTAGTTACTTGGCGATAGGTTGAGAATATGTATGTCCTCATAGCTCTTTGGATACTTGTGACCAATTAAAAATCAGGTTTTGTGGGTGCACCTCTGGTAAACCCTCCCGAGACTATAACTCGGCCACTAGGGCCACCTAGGGATTCAAAGGCTTGTTGCACGCGCTAAGTGCAATCGCGATGCCTGCAACAGTGAGTTAAGATTTTATTTGTTTTGCTCGAGGACTAGCAAATAATAAGTTTGGGGGTATTTGATAGACACATTTTTATGTCTAAGTTGTCCTCAATTTTCTGCATTGTTAGTGCTCATTTTTGTACTTATTATGGTATTTTATGTATGTAGGTATTTTTGGAGAATAAACATTTTTGGGAAAATCGACTCGAAAAGTTGTCTAAACCACCCGGAAGACACGTGTTATGCGGACTCTCACTTTTGGATAAGGGGAACCTCAATTTATAAGGGGCACCTCAGTTGGAGACATGTTATTCGCACCCCCATGTTTGTTAGGGGGAGGTCATACCTACCTTTCAAATTTCAAAACTGGCGGGAAAAGTGGCTCTTCTGGAAAACAGATTTTAGGGTTTGTATTTTGGAGGCGTTTCAGTGAGATTCAAAGGCTAAATTTGATTGGGTTTGTTCCTCTTAGCTAAAACAGGGTTGGTATGTCCCTTTTGTTCGACTAATTTTGGCTGGATAATCCGAGAGAAGAAATCAGAGCTCCACGTTCACGAGAGAGGTATTTCACGGGATTACATGAATTTTAGAGAGTTGGAACAAGTTCTGTACATGTTTGTTGACTCGAGAAATAGATTGGAGCGCGGCAGAGATAAATAATGAGAATTTACGGCTGTAAGATGCGTGCAGGAGAAGAAAAAGGAAATAATATCTTCCCTTGTCTGGCAGAGTAATTGGGGATTATTCCGGAGTTATCACAGCGATTTTGAAGCCCTGTCGAGTATATATAGAGTCTTTGAGGAGTTGTAGGAGGGGGCGGAGTGATTGGTGAGATAACGAGCAAAGAAAAGAAAGTTCAAAATCTCTTTACTGCTTCTTGCCATTGAAGAGAGCTCGAAGAACATAAGACGCCTGGTGACAGTCGTTTACGCTACAGTGACAGTGACACTTCTCTTATATCGTTCTTTGTAACATTTGGTTTGTAACAACTATAATTGTTACAAACCCGGTTTTTCATCATTTCTCCCTTATTCATCATTTGTAAACCCTTTTTTAGCATAAATAAATTCTTTGAGAGGGTTTTCAACATGATGAGCGGCTAAATTACCCGGTGACTGAGGCACCGAAGGAAACTATTCACTCATGCTTGATTGGTAATTTCTTTTACAATTTCTTTAATTATTTATTTTATTATTCACTATGATCAACATAAAGATAAAATTGGTTTTCTTAATTAGTTGTGAATCAATTCGATGTGTTATGCTTAGAATCAATTCTTTGATAATTCATGCTTAGGGATTACAATTAAAGTTTGGGCACCTTATAGATTAATAGTGAATTAATGAGAAAAAGAGCTTAATAATAATTCTTGAAATATCATTATAAACCAATCAATTAGGAGGAATAATGGAATCCGAAGCCTTGGTCTATTTTTAAATCTTGAAATCACTTTTTATATTAAGTTTTGTTTATTTTTAAGTCTCATTAAGTCTAAATTCTATTGCTTTCACAAGTATTGAACGAACTATTACTGCAACATCATTGAAAATAACGATCACTCATATCCTAATGCTTTCAAGCTAACCTATACGAAGTTAACTCTAGTAAATAATCAAGCGACTCTTTAAAAACTTTTCCACCTATAAGTCCTTTCTCCGAAAGTGATTGTCTATGGACTGAGTCGAGACAATACAACTAATCGATTCACACTTCGTGTGATCGTCTATGGATACGAGATCGAGACAAAACGACAACAAGATAACTTGTGTGATTGACTATGGATACAAGATCGAGACAATACAACAACGAAGTATGTTTACTTGATTATAGGTTCGGATTTAACCAAACACAATAGGATTGCTATCAAGTAAATATAAATTAACGTTTGTGTATTTTACTTCTAATTATAATAAAAACAATTATAATTGCGGAAATAGAAAAGTAAAACACATTGCAAGATTTTTTTAACGAGGAAACCGCAAAATGCGAGAAAAACCCTGGGACTTGTCCAATTGAATACTTTCGAGATTAAGCCGCTATATACAATCTAAACCAACTTTGTATAGTTGAGACCAAGCAACTAAACCTATAGTTCACCTAGTTCCGTATGTATCCATGCGCCTCCAACTTGTAATAAGTCACGCACTTGGAACAATTCCTTTGGTTCGTATTCCAAACAGTAAAGGAACAACAAATCATTCGGTAAAAATCTTTTCAATCAAGTGATATGAGTTTGACAAAAGGCTCTTCCGTTTATCCCAATAACCTCCTTTGTCGAGGTCCTTAGATCTATCTTTTCAACAACTACCAAAGTAATTGTTAAGATTATGCAATCAATACTCTGAATCACACAAAATTGTATTGATTCTGATCTACTCAATTAATCAATCAAATCTATCACAAAGATAAACCGATTATAGTTGGATCCTTTTCCAGCCGATCAAATTTTGTGCACACCAAAGATTATGAACCCAAATCAGAAATCTTCTTCGTCTTCAAATCTTCTTAGATCTTCAATAAACACCTGCACACAATAATCTTGAATCTCTTGTGATCAATCATACACAGAACGGAGTCTGTTAACAATGGATTATCACAAGACGTCTTTAGATCTACAAACAGTCTAAAGATCCCCGTCGAAACTTCGATCTAGTTTGAGTGAATCTTATATCAGAAGAGAATATTCTCAAGCATAAACAAACTAAGTGCAATCAAAGTTCAACAACCGTTAGTCAATCAAATCAATCAAAACCTAATAATAAACTGCAATTATCTAGTTTCCCACCAACGCTACTCGTAGAGCTTCCCAATCCCAAAGAAGTCTTTAAAACGAGCGGCCGTAAGAGATTTCGCCTAATTAGGTTACTTTCCTCTCCGAATAGACGGCTCCACCAGTAACAACACAACAAGGTAGTTTTGTTGGCTCTGAGGATTAGTTTGCTTGTAATGAAAACTTCAATATTTGTAGACCAAGGAAGTTTGGACACCAAGGAATTTCCAAAACCGAAAATATTCTCAAGATATGCAATATATTTCCAAATTCGGTTTCCATAATTCCTGGAAATGCTTTGTCCAAATATTGACCGAAATCTCATTAGAAAATCTCCAATTAGTAAATGCACATTACCAATTTTTATTTTCTAAAGATATGCATTTTAATTGCTGGAAATTAAAAGAAAATAAAACTAAAAACCTTAATTAAAAGATTATCAATTTATTTCGATCCGGGATTGTCCTTTAGCTATTAAGGAATATGTTTGAACAATAAAAGATAAGCGTTACTGAACATGTTCAAAGTGTGTCAACATCTTTACTTTGTAAATCCTTTTTCATATTTACAGTCTTGGAACCGATTTGCCACACTTCCAAAACGAGTTTAGAATTGGTTCATCTGACTTCCAAGGACTATGTGATTATCCTTTTTCATAGAATTAGTCACGCTAGTTACCCAAACTTGGTTGACTAGGTACTAGGATCGGTTCCCACATATATATGGTATCTAACTTGTATTTGTTGCACATGTCCATAGGATTGGTTCCCAATAACTAAAAACGTGTTGCACATGTTCATAGGATCTGTTCCCAATAACTAGAAACTTGCTGCACCTATTACAAGGATCGATTCCCATTTTGTGATCGGTTGCACCTCTTACTAGGATCGGTTTCCATATATATATGGTATCTAACTTGTATTTGGTGCACATGTCCATATGATTGGTTCGCTAGAACTAAAAACGTGTTGCACATGTTCATAGGATCGGTTCCCAATAACTAGAAACTTGCTGCACCTCTTACAAGGATCGATTCCCATTTTGTGATCTGTTGCACCTCTTACTAGGATCGGTTCCCCAATGTCTAGAGTTGGTCATACCAATTACAATAAATCGATCATACCATCTCAGGTGATTACTTAAGATCTTACCAATACAAAAGTCAGGCCTTGTGAATAGTTTTACCAAGATACATAAACAAGTTATGAGCGGTTATACTAAACACACATATTGGTGATTCAAAAGATTTGCAACGAATAACAAATACCAATAAGCCTAGCGATTTCCCTTTTGATTCACAAAACAAGTTTATGAATGTACTTCCTTTAAACGAATGTAAAACATTATTTCCTAGGACGAAATCTTCACCCCATACCCATAAATAATAGCATTCGTAGGATTATGTCGATGTCTTATATACGAAGTTCAAAAGATAAGCGTTATAGTTCGTATTGTATTCCTTAATACTACGTCTAACTAGAGTATAATCATTCATAGCTTCGCAGTTATGTTTTCAATATGCACAACTTGAAAGATACGTTAGGAAATGAAACAGTTCAAGTCAAATATTCCTAACCTCAAGTGGAAGGATCATTGTAGATCCTTACTTCTTCACATTCTTCAAGTCTTCACGTAATACTTGTAATGTCTCATATCCTAATACTTTCAAGCTAACCTATACGAAGTTGACTTTAGTAAATAATCAAGCGACTCTTTAAATGAGTTTTGATCACTAAAATATGACTGCCAAACTTGACATACCAACGCTTGGTGGGTTCAACCGAGCAATGCTCTAACAATCTCCCCTTTGTCAATTTTAGTGACAAAACTCTTACATCATATAGATAAACAAATTACAACAATTCATTATACATACGCTTGATTCCCAAATTCAACAGCACAATAACCTGTATACATTCAATCCACAAATGCCGTTGTTGACATTATAATAACAAAGCTGATACTCCCCTAAAGGTAAGATAGGTAGATTTTAATCCGCACGTCTTTTTTATTCGCTTATCAATATGATACGCTACTCCCCCTTAGTCTATGCTTTACTACTTTCGTTAGATATAACGTTTAAGCACCAATGTCCTTTCCTTAGTGATACCAAATCAATACAAATCAATATCAATATCACTTGTTTACTCCATATATTTCTCCCCCTTTTTGTCACAAAATGACAAAGGTACGAGCAAATAAAAGACAAACTGAAAGGATCTCACAAATATCAAAAGACTTGCAACCTATAAGAGTTAAGCACGAGGGTTCCACACACCATTTTTGATAACCAATATCAAAACCGAAACTACAAAGTAATTTTGTTTTGATATGTTAGCAAGGAAATAATTACCCGAAGCAATTTTCCCTAATAGTTTAGCAAACCAAAAAATCGACTAAGAACCTTAGTTCCTTTGCTAAACCGATTGCACAAATACAATCGCTTGTTCGATAAGACCAAAATAAATATCAGAATTGACTCTATTTTTCTCATCAGGTTCTAATTATTCAAATAATAACTTAGACCTTTCACTTTTAAACAAGACAATTACTATGTTAGTTAACTAGCATTTCTTGTTAAGGCATTCGATTAGACTTGAATAACCGAAACCTCCACTTTGATAAGTCTAACTAAGATCAGAATTAACTTAGTTTCTATTATCCGGAATCAAATTGGACTAAACAATTCATCCCGAAAACCTTTTCTTTTGTTAAGCCATAAACAATTCATACAAACCAAATAAATCAACTTGCATAATTATTTACCAACCGGAAGCAATTGAAACAAACATAGTCATTATAGTACAGCTATTGCACCGAAAGTTCGTAAGCCTAAACAATTGATACCAAACAATAAAGCAAGATAACAATAGTTTTTCTTAACCGGAAATAATTGAATCACACACAAATCCATACACAAACAATGGAATAAACATTAATTGTACCGAAATTTTGTTAAGCAAAAGCAAAATATATGCAATAAAATCAGGCTTTTCTTAAACAGGAAAACGATTAACTAACAAATTTGTTACCTCAAATTCCATATCCTCTTCTCCATTAATGTTTGCATCTTCCCGGGGAGAATTGATACCAAAATATCACTGTGTTGTCATCCTCTTGCAAGACAAAAGAACAACAACAACCAACCTTTACCAGAGAAAGGTTGAAAATCGGTTTTAACTTATGCAATGCAAAAGTTGAAACCCCGAAACACATATGCTTTTATGCTAAACCAAATGATTCAACATATTGTTACTTTTTCACATATTGTTTCAATCAGAACCCCTTTTGATCCTTTGATACAGCCTACCAACATGGGCTAGAACTCAATCCCGCTAAATCAAAAAGTCACCCAAACCATAAGGGTTCACATAGTATGAGATTGCATATTAAGGTCATTGAAAAAGCGAGGGTACAACCACACCCAATATTTCGATTAGCAATCTGTATGGACTAACTCCAATATACTTTCAAGAGAATCAACTAGACTCAATTTTAATAAAGTATATCAAAGAGTTATATTATCTCGATCTATCGATTTAATTCTTACTCAAGCAAATAGAAATTTGCGGGTCTAATTAAATATAAGAGACATAACTTGGATGGTACCAAAGACCAATATCCAAGTGTCAATCAATGTAAATCAACAACCAAAGGTTGGATATTCTAATTGATTGAACTTAACGCACAACCTGTGATATTTCAATTATATAACAAAATATAATGCGGAAAAGAAATAACACAGATACCAGAAGTTTTGTTAACGAGGAAACCGCAAATGCAGAAAAACTCCGGGACCTAGTCCAGATTGAACACACATTGTATTAAGCCGCTACGAGACACTAGCCTACTACAAACTAACTTTGTCTGGATCTGTAGTTGAACCCCAATCAATCTCACACTGATCCAAGGTACATTTGCGCTCCTTACGTCTCTGATCCCAGCAGGATATTACGTACTTGATTCCCTTAGCTGATCTCACCCAAAACTAAGAGTTGCTACGACCCAAAGTCGAAGACTTTAATAAACAAATCTGTATCACACAGAAAAGTATACGATAATAGATAAATTTGTCTCCCACAGAAATACCTACGAGTTTTGTTCCTTCTTTTGATAAATCAAGGTGAACATGAACCAATTGATAACCCGGAATTATATTCCCGAAGAACAGCCTAGTATTATCAATCACGTCATAATAATCTTAATCGACGCGGCGAAAGAAGATATTGTGGAATCACAAACGATGAGACGAAGATGTTTGTGACTACTTTTATATCTTGCCTATCGGAGATATCAATCTCAAGCCAATCGTTACGATTGTACTCAATCCGATAGAAACATCAAAATCAGATCACACAACTACAAGAAAGTAGTATCGGTCTAGCTTCATAATCCCAATGAAGTCTTCAAGTCGTTAACCTACAGGGTCTCGGTAGAAACCTAAGGTTAAAGGAGAATCGACTCTAGCTTATACAACTAGAATCATATAGGAGCTGTGGGAATTAGGTTTCCCAGTTGCTAGAGTTCTCCTTTATATAGTCTTTCAAATCAGGGTTTACAATCAATGTTAGTTTAGTAACAAAGCATTCAATATTCATCGTTAGATGAAAACCTAATTATATTCAAGCTAATATCTTTCAACCGTTAGATCGAAAACTTAGCTTGTTACACACAAATGAAATGCACGTTTTTAGGTTTGTGTAACCGTACCCAAACATGTACATTTTTTGGTTCAACAATAGTTAACCAAATGGTTACCCATATGAGCACTTTCATATTAAACATATTCTTGTTTACCATAACTAGTTCAAATGACTCAAATGAACTAGTTAGAGAGTTGTTCAATTGCTTAGATCTTATAGAAGTATACAAGACACAATCGAAGCAAAAACGATTTGATTCACTCGAATCGATTCATGAACTTTATAGCCACGGTTTGCAAACTTGAATTCCTTAGTTAATATAAGTGTAAGTTCACGAATAATCATTTTTAGAATATAACCAACCTAAGTACGCGGACTAGGTACGCGAACTTAAGTACCCGGAATAAGTTTGTAACAAGTTTACAAACTCCAACAGATTTTCTCGGGAAGAGAACTGTCATGTACCTAGAAGTACAGTGACAAGATTTGGATAATAACCACTTGATTCAAAGAATCAAGTTTCTCTGGTTCTTGCGAACACAGCCTAAAATCGAATAAACGATTGTTTTTGATTAAAATTGGATTAAGAGTTTCATTACAGACTCTGACTCCTTATAGCTAGGTTCTTCCCCATTTAGATCTAATGATCCTAAGTTATCCCACGACATTGCCAGCTGAGGTACAATATGAGCTTACAAGCCCGACAAAAGAGAAGTAAACTCCAACAAGAACCTTATGAGGTCTATTCCATGCACTCCAGAAGCTCATAAGACAAAAACTTAATTCCCACTGTGAGGACACCCCAAACATCAACACCAATGGAATGTGAACCACTGGAAGCAGCAGATGTAATGTTGCTACTTCAACTTATGTTAGAACAAAATTAGCTTGATAAACAGATTCGTAACTGTAGGCAGCAGTCCATTTGGATACAAGAAGCACAGTGACCCAAGAAGTAATTGTATCGACACAACATTCAAAAGTACCAGCAAAATAAGAATACCTTGTACTGACTAACACCTTGCCTCGATCATATATCCAGCGAGCAAACTTGATGATAATAAAGAGGCGCTCGGAAACTACTAGTTTGTAACTTGCGGTACCCATTTTGTCAATCAATATATAGATCTTTTCAGTTACGACAACCGTCATCCACAATTTCTTGCTAGAACTGTTGTGGCCATTGTCAACATCCTTAATAAACACAATTCCAACTAAACTTATAAACTCAATTGAAGAAACAATTGTCCTCCATAAGAAGAACTGGATATAGTTTTGTTTTTACCAAAGTCAAAGAAGGAACGAGGAAAGTCTTAATGGAAATAAAAATAGATACCATCATGAAGTAAAATCCACACACTAACTCTTTGTGGCATTCTTACAAACAAATTACTACTAGTTACATCAACACCAGTTTTAACAAATACCAACACACTTGAATTCATAAACAACAATTTGAATCGATACCCATGTATGTAAATCAACTCTTTAACTAGTTATCTATAGTATTCATCCAACCATTTCAAGCACACGTCAAACTGAGACTCAAATGCATAATAACATTTAGCAAAATCGAGAATTCCCTAAACGAGCTTGATCTCTTTTCCTCGATCGAATAACAAGCGAGAATCAGCAAGTTGGAATATATGTTTATGAATTTGGTGCTCACAATATACATTATCTAGTGGAAGCATTTTAACAAATAACTGCCAGGTGATACTCGAAACACTACCATTAGCCAACATACCAACAATCTGATCTCTTAACCATGAATCTGAATCGTACCCATTCTTAGAATTCAACTCACACACAGAATTTCTACCAATTTCATCCAATAAAATTGAACAAACACATAGTGCAAAAGAACATGAAGTAATTGTATTAAAACCAAATTCAGAAACACCAGCCAGATAACAAAGCCTCTTAATGAGTTTTAGAGACTTTCCTGGATCAAATATGTTACGAGATAAATTGAGAATAGTTGGAAAAAAATCACCAATTTTGTGAAAACTCAAAATCAGATTCTTCCTCTCGAACGCATCCACAACAGCGTTCACAGCCCTGGTTGGAATTGATTCGACTATTGAATCTTCTTTCTCTTCATCGAAGAAAAACGAAGGAATCAAATATTCGGTTGCGTCAGTGGCTGGATCTGCTTTGTTATCAAAGAAGCACGATGGAATCAACTCATCAAGGGAATCAACAATCAATTCATCAGCCATAAACAACTCTTCGGTCTTTGTTTTATCTGGAACTAAAGTTTCTTCCACTGTTGGTTCGGCAGAGTGAATTTCTTCCTGAATCTGTTGAGCTACTGTAACCCCACGGATTGACTCTAATTGCTTCACCACTGGTGGTGGTAGGTGAATTGATTCCCAACTAAGCTTGGCGAAAGAGATTTGAGACTCTGTTTGCCAAAGATGATAATTTCGACTTGGTGAAAGTACATCTTTAAGCAGATCACTATATCGTCTCCTTAGATCATGTAAATGGATATAAGCCGCAACTTTCGCCCTAGCTAGATACAAAACATCCCCTATGGATCGAAACGAGTCTGATACCAATTGTCATGTACACGGAAGTACAATGACAAGATTTGGATAGTAACCACTTGATTCAAAGAATCAAGTTTCTCTGGTTCTTGCGAACACAGCCTAAAATCGAATAAACGATTGTTTTTGATTAAAATTGGATTAATAGTTTCATTACAGACTCTGACTCCTTATAGCTATGTTCTTCCCCATTTAGATCTAACGATCCTAAGTTAGCCCACGTGTGTACATCTAAACCACACGTTACAATTGATAATAGAAACTACTAATAAGATAAAGAATGCCAACTAAATACTAACGCTAACACTGTATAAGATATGGGACACCCTCTCCTCATCATAGCTGTGGGTACATGACAAGAACCTCCGATAATACGCGGACTGGGTTCGCGGACTCTTGTTCCGGTTTCCTGAGCAACAAAGTAAGCAACTTTGGTTCAAGGAATAAAGACTTATACATGTATGCGTTTCCACAAAATGCTTATATCCAACAATGGTTATATAATTTAAACTATCATTTCAATCATTGAAACATTCTTAGAGGATGTTATATAGTTGTTATTCACAACTATTTTTCGTCAAAGCCATTTTCAAGTAATTGAAACATAACATGACTTTCGTCACTAGGTAAAGATGAACTTGGCCAAAGCAAAAACTTACCAACACATATTTCGAGAAATAGATAAGCGAGATAAACTTGGCTTGAAATAGCAAATGTGTATAATCAAAGTCTATATAGCAAAACGACTTTTGTCTCAAGATATGAGATAAAGTAGATAGACTTTTGAGTGATAGGTAAGTTCAAGTCTCCACATACCTTTTAGTCGATGAAGTTCCACCAGTTCCTTGAGTAGTTCTTCGTCTTGTATGATGATCGCCATGGAGTTCTTGAGGTCAACTACACTTTTTATCCTAGTCCGAGACTTAGATATAGTAGACTAGAAATCAAGACTTATAGTTTTGATCACTAACATTGACAAATATGCTTGAGATAGCAACGCATGCGAGTTCAACCGAGCAGTGCTCTAATAATCTCCCCCTTTGTCAATTTTAGTGACAAAACTATCAATACATATGGAATACAAAAAATAGATAAATAAAATTTTGTAGCTCTTCTTCTACATGCCTAATCTTCAACATTACTCGAAATCTTCGTCACTTCCAAGTACTCCAATGATCCCAAAGGTTGTAAGTTTAGCATCATCGTTGTTGAAAATCCGTAGCTATAACAATGAGAAAACAAGCATTCTCAATCATTGTTATACAGTGGCATGGTATTATTACACAGCATCAAAGTTCAATTGTATCACAACTTCGATAACAATACTATGGTGATATGTATCACTCTCCCTTAGTAAATACTCCATCTCACATGGAAACCCCCTACATAATGATCCGAAAACCATATGTATTTGTAGTGTGAACTACACATTAATTCTCCCCCTTTTTGTCAATAAAATTGGCAAAGGTACGAGAACGGGACCCTAATGAAATTTCCAAAGAGACATTTCATTACTAAAAGTAAGCACATATTAACTTATTTGGATGCAATCATATAGCCGAAGCTAAATGCTTTCATCAAGGAGTTTATAAAGATACAACATAACCCCTGTAATATTCCACAGCCGCAATCCCCACAAAGATTTGGAAATAAAGCACAAGTTCAATTAAGAACTCTCCCCCATAATATGTCATTCCCGAAAGAACAACAAGAGCGACCTTAATTTCATAAGAAAAGAAGGATTTCTTTGGACATAACAAATCACATACGAATATGAATTTGAATCCAAAAATACTCAATTAGATTAACCACAAGAGAACCCATAATTAATCTAATCGGAAATGCTCAACATAAGAGAACTTACGAAGCCTCACAGTATATACATAAACTATGGATCAAGGAAGATCAATACTGCGGAATAGACAAGGATTCATTCTATTTTCCATCACTATTTGCACAATGACATACAATAGACATAATCCTCGTAAACAAAAGTTCACCCTATCTTCATCAATATTTGCATAATGACATAATAGGTTTCAAACTTTTGTGATATCAAAAGTTCATTCATTCTTCTATCAATACATGCATATCGACATACGAAAGACTTAACTTTTGACAAGGTATAGGACAATCATAGTTCACGGACGCAAACACACATATCCCATAACAAATTGCAATATACAAAACCATAATTACTGCAAAATCATCTTCCAAACAATTTTTTAGAATTTAAACAAATAAACCTAAAAACATGAAGATGAAAACGTTGGACATAGCTATGTGTAATCACAATAATGGCTATTCCAAACTCTAGTTATTCTTCTAAACAAAACAAAAAAGAATATTTACTAGAAAAATAAAATCAACAAGCTAACAAAAACTCCTAAACCGAACACGAATCAAGTCAAATAGACAGGTTCACTATCCTCATGAGTCTTGAGGTCTTTGAGCTTGTGATCGACAACATCTACTGCATCTTTAGTAAAGATATCTTCATTGAGAAGGTCTTTAAGTTGTGCTTTTATGAGACCAAGGTCAGAAGTAACCTTTTCCAACTCAGTTCTTAACACATTAAGACTTTTCAAAGTATCAACAAGCTGCAGTTTTTCTTCCTCAAAGTATTTAAGAAAATCATGAAGCACTTCAGCGGAGACCATATCCCCTTTCTCAATATCCTCATGTGTGTAGGCATAGAACATGAGGCATTGGGATGATTATCTTCAACTAGAGTTCTTTTCTTCCTCCCTTAGGACTCAAAACCAATACCTTTATCAAGAAAGCCTCTCGCAAAACCACCGAACTTGAAGATGAAGAGGATGCCATTCTTGACAAACCACAAAATAACCCGAGTATGCAAACGAGACTCGGAGGTTTGGTATTTAATGGTTTCTTAGGGAAGGTAGTTTTTAGGGTTTTCAAACAGTTTACTCATAATGTTAACACGGGTACACTTACGAATACAACTTGACCCAGGCAAGGTTTTATAACAAAACTTTTCTACATGAAATTTTTGTACATGGCTCAATAAATTTCTTAACTTCAGAGAAGCAATTTAGAGCACAAATGTAGCAGATAGCAAAGATGTAATAAGAATTGCATTAAAATAGAGAAACGATACTAGACACACCAAATACTAGTTAGGCAATATTGTCTGCAGACATTAGTTTAGCTATAAACGATAAGAAGATAGATCAACTAAGCAGAATACAAAATTGCCACAATATACCTGATTTTTACACCTCTTGCTCAACAGATTTTTATGAGCAAGCTCTAACCCTTGTGATTAATTATCACAAGTATGAGCTCTTAGCTCATTAAGAGGATTGTGTTTATGATCGAATCTCTTTTTCCTTTCGAATCTAGAAAGGGATCCTTTTTGATGTGAGAAATTATTATAAAACTTACTGTCATTAAAATATGAGACATAGTTTGAATCCTTACCAGAAGATTTTTTTCTTGAGAGGATAGACAATCTGTGGATGGTTTCTTTATAACCTTTAATCATTTCCTCCAGGTTATCATTAACATCATCACTTTTGCTCCTTTCTCCTGGAATTTTGTTCTCACCTAAGGTAACGTTACCTTCTGTGTTAACAGAAGACAAGACTTGATCTTTCCTTAGACGTTTTTTGTTAAAACGTCTGTTCTGCTTCTGAGCATTCGAGGAACTCATTGAACTTACCTTCATGGTAGCGTACACAGGGTAAGTACGAAAACCAATTGGTTTAGACATACGAATGTCTGTTACACCTTTGAGAATTAAATCTATGGTGTGTTGGAGTTGAAAAAAAAAATTTTTTTTTCCAACCTAGAGTTTCCCTTTTGTTTAACAGAACCTTTTGCCTCACAAAAGAGACATACTTTCTGATCACACGGGTGATTAGATAGTACAGTCTTAACAGTCTCGTTAGGAGATTTCTTCCTTTCATGTGATGTGGAACAACCTTGATTAGAGTAGGTGACAAAAACATCTTTTCTGATAGGAAAGGATTCTGATTTTACTTCTGAACAAGGAACTTCTTCAGTCGTAACAGAAGTACTTGGTGTATTAGACTGCTTAGAGAATCCTTGAATAGAGAGTTTACTCAAGCGATGTTCTATTTCCAAAGCATCTTTTTTAAGGCTTGCCTCAAGTGACATACATGAAGAGTGATCTTCAGTATTTTCTTTGAAATTGTAGTTTCTTACAACACCAAGAAGAGCATTGACATGGTGTTTCAACCGATTAAATATATCACCTTGGATTCTAACAAGATTTAGAATCAATTCACTCTCTTCAGCTGTTTCCCGTTCATTTAGAGAGATAGACTCTTTTGAAGGGTAATTGGAATAACACATATCGGAGTCTGTCTATCTTGTTTGAACACAAGGTTCGTGTATATTTGAGATTGAAGAATCTTTCTCTTTAATAGAAATAAATGAGACAGAACTTTTGTTTCTAGTGACGCGTTTATCAGAGATAGTACTCTTGTCCATAGAGTCGGATCGCTACAAACACAGACTTGTAAGGTCTTTAACCGTGTTTGCCTGCTCTGATACCAATTGAAAAAGCGGGGGTACAACACCCACACCCAATATTTCGATTAGCAATCTGTATGGACTAACTCCAATATACTTTCAAGAGAATCAACTAGAATCAATCTTAATAAAGTATATCAAAGAGTTATATTATCTCGATCTCTCGATTTAATTCTTACTCAAGCAAATAGAAATCTGAGAGTCTAATTAAATATTAGAGAGATAACTTGGATGGTACCAAAGACCAATATCCAAGTGTCAATCAATGTAAATCAACAACCAAAGGTTGGATATTCTAATTGATTGAACTTAACGCACAACCTGTGATATTTCAATTATATAACAAAATATAATGCGGAAAATAAATAACACAGACACCGAAGTTTTGTTAACGAGGAAACCGCAAATGCAGAAAAAACCCGGGACCTAGTCCAGATTGAACACACACTGTATTAAGCCGCTACAGACACTAGCCTACTACAAACTAACTTCGATCTAGACTATAGTTGAACCCCAATCAATCTCACACTGATCCAAGGTACAGTTGCGCTCCTTACATCTCTGATCCCAGCAGGATACTACGCACTTGATTCCCTTAGTTGATCTCACCCACAACTAAGAGTTGCTACGACCCAAAGTCGAAGACTTTAATAAACAAATCTGTATCACATAGAAAAGTATACGGTAATAGATAAATCTGTCTCCCACAAAAATACCTACGAGTTTTGTTTCGTCTTTTGATAAATCAAGGTAAACAGGAACCAATTGATAACCCGGACTTATATTCCCGAAGAACAACCTAGTATTATCAATCACTTCACAATAATCTTAATCAACGCGGAGAAAGAAGATATTGTGGAATCACAAACGATGAGACGAAGATGTTTGTGACTACTTTTATATCTTGCCTATCGGAGATATCAATCTCAAGCCAATCGTTACGATTGTATTCAATACGATAGAAACAGCAAGATCAGATCACACAACTATAAGAAAGCAATATCGGTCTGGCTTCATAATCCCAATGAAGTCTTTAAGTCGTTAACCTGGTTTTCAAGAAGAAACCTTAGGTTAAAGGAGAATCGACTCTATCTAATACAACTAGTATCACACAGAAGGTGTGGGGATTAGGTTTCCCAGTTGCTAGAGTTCTCCCTTATATAGTCTTTCAAAATATTCACCGTTAGATGAAAACCTGATTAGATTCAAGCTAATATCTTTCAACCGTTAGATCGAAAACTTAGCTTGTTACACACAAATGAAATGCACGATTTTAGGTTTGTGTAACCGTACCCAAATATGTACATTTGTTGGTTCAACAATAGTTAACCAAATGGTTACCCATATGAGCACTTTCATATTAACCATATTCTTCTTTACCATAACTAGTTCAAATGACTCAAATGAACTAGTTAGAGAGTTTTTCAATTGCTTAGATCTTATAGAAGTATACAAGACACAATCGAAGCAAAAACGATTTGATTCACTCGAATCGATTCATGAACTTTATAGCCACGGTTTGCAAACTTGCATTCCTTAGTTAATATAAGTGGTTGTCATATTTTAGTGAATCAAAACCCATTTAAAGAGTCGCTTGATTATTTACTAGAGTCAACTTCGTATAGGTTAGCTTGAAAGTATTAGGATATGACACATTACAAGTATTACGTGAAGACTTGAAGAATGTGAAGAAGTAAGGAGCTACAACGACGACATCATCCTTCCACTTGAGGTTAGTAATATTTGACTTGAACTGTTTTATTCCCTAACTTATCTTTCAAGTCGTGCATATTGAAAACATAATTGCGAAGCTATGAATGATTATACTTTAGTTAGACGTAGTATTAAGGAATACAATACGAAGTATAACGCTTATCTTTTGAACTTCGTATATAAGACATCGAAATGGTATGGGGTGAAGATTTCGTCCTAGGAAACAATGTTTTACATTCGTTTAAAGGAAGTACATTCATAAACTTGTTTTGTGAATCAAAAGGGAAATCGCTAGGCTTATTGGTATTTGTTATTCGTTGCAAATCTTTTGAATCACCAATATGTGTGTTTAGTATAACCGTTCATAACTTGTTTATGTATCTTGGTAAAACTATTCACAAGGCCTGACTTTTGTATTAGTATGACTTTTATTAGTGAAACTGATCTTAAGTAATCACCTGAGATGGTATGATCGATTTATTGTAATTGGTATGACCAACTCTAGACATTGGGGAACCGATCCTAGTAAGAGGCTCAACAGATCACAAAAGGGGAATCGATCCTTGTAAGAGGTGCAGCAAGTTTCTAGTTATTGGGAACCGATCCTATGAACATGTGCAACACGTTTTTAGTTATTGCGAACCAATCCTATGGATATGTGCACCAAATACAAGTTAGATACCATATATATATGGAAACCGATCCTAGTACCTAGTCAACCAAGTTCTGGTAACTAGCGTGACTAATTCTTGTACCCGCATGGAGGTAGAACCTGTAATACCCCAATATTCGGCAGTGGTTGGCCGAATGGAATATAAGTAATGATTTGTCCTTCCCTATTTACTTTTACTTTTACTTTTCTATTTCCGCAATTATAATTATTTTTATTATAATTAGAAGTAAAATACACAAACGTTAATTCATATTTACTTGATAGCAATCCTATTGTGTTTGGTTAAGTCCGAACCTATTATCAAGTAAACATACTTCGTTGTTGTATTGTCTCTATCTTGTATCCATAGTCAATCACACAAGTTATCTTGTTATTTATATTCTCCATCTCGTATACATAGACGATCACACGAAGTGTGAACCGATTAGTTGTATTATCTCGACTCAGTCCATAGACAATCACTTTCGGAGAAAGAACTTATATGTGGAAAAGTTTTAGATTGAGGTATATTTGGGTACCCTCGTCTTTTCAATTGGTATCGGAAGCGGTGTAAACACGAAAAGATCTAACAATCTGTGTTTGGTGCGGTCCAACCTATAAGAATGAACTCGAGTTCTCATGAATCGACTTCAATTAACGTACCGCCAAGATTTGACGGAACAAACTATCTATGGTGGAAATCTGCTATGAGATCTTTTCTTCAATCACGAGACTTTAATACATGGCTATTAGTCGTCGATGGTTATATTCGTCCAAAGATAGAAAATTCGGAAACTGAGTTTAAACGCTTAGTAGATTTTTCAAACGAAGAAAAGCCTCTTCCAAAGCAGAATTCAGATGGTTTGAATGCTATAATACATTTTGTAAGCATCTACAACATCATGTATCAACATGTCAAACTTCTATAGAAGCTTAGGATAATCTTCAGATCGTATTCGAAGGAAACACATCAGAGAAAGAAGCTAGACTTCAAACTCTTACATCCAATTGGGAAAACCTTCGAATGGATGACAACAACACTTTTGAAGAGTTTCATATTAAAATCTCTGAGATAATTAATGCTTCTTTCTCTCTTGGAAAGACTATTTCTGAAAAGGATATAATATGCGAAATTCTCAGACCGTTGCCATATAGATACGATTCTAAGAAGCATGCAATCATAGAAGCAAATTATCTTTCAACGCTCTCATGAAGCACACTCGTTAGAAAGTTAAAATCTTTCATCATGAATCACATCTATTCAATCAAAAGGAATTGCATTTAAAGCCGCAAAAATTCCGAAAGATCCATGGAGAGAAATACAGGATGGATGATTTAGATGAACAGTTACGAGAAAATTCGATGATGAAATTGAACAATCATTGTCATTGATTACTGTAGACAGTTTCGAGATCTCTTAAAGAAAAGAAATAAAAGATTCTTAAAGGATACTCATCGATCTTCTCGTCCACATGATCGAGTTCCTGTCAAAAAGGATCATGAAGAAGATGATGAATATCAGCCTCAGTGCTTTAAGTGTAAAGGGTTTGGTCATATTGCTAAAGACTGTCCCAATCTTAAGAAATACACTGGAAGCAAGGCTCTGGCTGTAACTCTAGATGAGAGCTCTGATTCATATGATTCTGAAGAAGAGGAAACAACTAATATTGCATTAGTTGTCAATCTTATTTCTTCCTCCTCCATTAGTGATTTAACCATCTTAAAAATGGACATGTCTTCCGATGTTATTAAATCATCTAATGTTAAAGGTAAATATAAGACAAGAAGTAAAAACTGTCTCAAAAAACAGAATTGCTAAAAGTTGCATAGGCAACCTAAGCCAATCTCAAGAAACTTCGTCAGTTCGAGGTAACAAAAGGAGATCCTTTCATACTATACTAGATCAAGAACACTCTGGTTGTTCAAAATTCCATAATGAGAGAAAATCTCATACTAATACCAACTAATCGGTATTAGAATTCTTTCCTCACCACGTGTGCCTAATTTTTGAGTGAGGAAGAAGAAAAATCAAGGCACTTATGTGTAGATTATGGGAATAAAATCTAGTAATTGAAAATATTTGAGATATTCGTATTTATAGGAATATAATATTTTCGGAAGTATGAAAATTATAAAAAGATCCTTCTCCTTCTTTGGTCATTCCTTGTCTGAACCATGAGTCTGGATCCAACATCTTCTCTTGATAAGATGTTAGATCAGAAAGATCAACTTAAGAATAAGTCTGCATCTTCTCTTGATATTAAGAGTAAAATCAAAAAGAGAGATTGGATTAGCAAGAAGGAAAGAGAGAATATGCTGAAGAAATATCAGTGTATTGAAGCATTGACCCACTTCTATGTTCAATCAAAGATAATATTACATGCTCTTGCGAGAATCCTTCACGAAAATTTCTCGACCTGCAAGAAATTCTGGTCAAGCAACAAGGTTATCTACTTGAAAAAATTCACAAGTCAAGACTGAAAGTAATAATATGCCTTCCTTTAGCACTGATATGAAGGACTGAGTTATAAAGAAAATAAACATCAGTTTTTTATTTCTTTCAATAATTGTATTTGGTCTATTATGAATAACTATCTTATTATGAATAAAATTATTAGTCTATAATTTTTCTTGTGATTGTTTTTCGTTTACATATCATGTGCTTGAATGCTTTATCTTATTGCTATGTATGTTTATGGCATGTTTGATTTCGGTTTTCATGATTGTTAGAGCACTGCTCGGTCGAACTCGCATGCGTTGCTATCTCAAGCATGTTTGTCAATGTTAGTGATCAAAACTATAAGTCTTGATTTCTAGTCTACTATAGCTAAGTCTCGGACTAGGATAGAAAGTTTAGTTGAGCACAAGAACTCCATGGCGATCATCATACAAGACGAAGAACTACTCAAGGAACTGGTGGAACTTCATCGACTAAAAGGTATGTGGAGACTTGAACTTATCTATCACTCAAAAGTCTATCTACTTTATCTCCTATCTTGAGACAAAAGTCGTTTGATGTATAGACTTTGATTATACACATTTGCTATTTCGAGCCGAGTTTATCTCGCTTATCTATTTCTCGAAATATATGTTGGTAAGCTTTCTCTTTGGCCAAGTTCATCTTTACCTAGTGACGAAAGTCATGTTATGTTTCAATTACTTGAAAATGGCTTTGACTTAAAATAGTTTGTGAATAACAACTATATAACGTCCTCTAAGAATGTTTCAATGATTGAAATGAGAGTTTAGATTATATAACCATTATTGGATATACGCACCATGGAAACACATACATGTATAAGTCCTTATTCCTTGAACCAAAGTTGTTTACTTTGCTGCTCAGGAAACCGGAACAAGAGTCCGTGAACCCAGTCCGCGTACTGTTAGAGGTTCTCTTCCCGAGAAAATCTGCTGGAGTTTGTAAACTTGTTACAAACTTATTCCGGGACGCTTGGTGGGTTCAACCGAGCAATGCTCTAACAGAAAATAATAATGTATATATATGTCTCACTTCCCATCAAATTCACCTTGCTACCGAATCATACATCTACTCATTCTTCCAATTAATGTTATAAAAATTTGTTGTAATGCTTTTCACTTTGATGTATGGTTAGGTATTCTAGCCCCTTGTAATATTTTAGCATTTAATTTTTTTTTTTAATATATTGAGTTATGAGGAGATCCATTAGTTAAGAACTAATAAATTTACATTCATAATAAAAGAGATTACAAATCTTATATCCGTCGGATGTCTTTGTTTGGAATAAGACTGAAATGGTCGGATGCAACGCTTATCTCTCAAAATGTTAATCGACCGTCCAAGGCTCAAAACCCCTTCTATTTTGTATTATAGATAGTTTTAGAAGTATGAAAATATTCTCTATATATAAACCGAACTAAAAGCCCAATAACGAAATCCTTGTTTACAACCTCTGTTAAGGTGATTGTTACTGTTATGCTCCTACCGTAGGTAATCTAGTCATGGACTGCCTAGTTAAATCATAGCTTATTCACAAATGACATGCAACAACCAACTAGATTATAGCAGGGATGGTCGACTAATTGTGTTCCTCTTTGTTGGTATTATCAATGCATTGTACGTTAATCACCACTGTCCTTTATATTGAATTCTTTTCTTTTTTGGCAAAGAAAACTTAAATATTATTTATATAAGAGTCTGACATCAAAGTTACATGCCCAAATTGGCTATAATCTTGAGGACCATACCTAGTGGTAACATTGTTGGTATTCATAGAATTCATATTTCCCAAAGTTTTGCTCAAACTCCCTTGCTCATAGATAGAATTCTTGAAAAATCCCCTTTTGCGTCATCCTTTGCAAAGTGATTATGGCCAAGCCATCCTTCATTCCTCTACGGATAGATTATGTATATCTCTTAGCCCCCACTGACCGTGCTAACATTATCGAGAACTCCATAATCTGAAAATTCCAAACCCTCCCCTGCTGAAACCATTATCACTATCCATGTCTTCTCTTCTATAATTATTAGTACGGTCTTCATCTTCTTGTGAGAAACCCCGGATACATAACTTGTTCTATTTACCGAGACAGAGTCATTCTATCTATTGTTTCAAGCCGATTCTTCATGTTTCTCTCCTCTTTATCAGACCAGGACCAATCTTCCCCAAAAAACAACCTAAGTCTAAACATTCCCATCATAACAACATTAACTTCTAGAGTATTACATATATTTACATCAAAAGATTTAAACCTTCCATAACAGCTACTGAAATCCTTATCCAAAAGATAATTCTTCAAATCCACTCTTCCTTCCAACTGATTAGAGTCATTGGAGGACTCCTTCATCTGCCAAGACACTGCAACACTTTTATATTTTATCATAGACAACCACTGCATCACAGATATCAAGGTCTTCTTCATGTATTTGCTATCTACTCCTTTTGGTGCACTGTGGCACCTTGCTCCTCTGAATTTTCCTACATGATCTGTTGCAAACATAAATATGTAATCATTAGTATCATTCTCGTTGTTGAACACAGACAAATAGGTCTTTCCTTGTTTACTTTCTTCAAACCCAGTCTTCTTAGGAATCTCCAACTTCTTAGCTTCCAATATATGAGTAATTATTTGAAAAGCTGTGTACTTGTAATTTGGTTTGCTGCCATTAAACACAGTTTCACACCTGGTTTTCCAAACATCATCATGATTGAATTTTTTGTTGTTTTGAAACCAGGTTCTAATCCAGTTATGCAAGTTATTGCTTTTAGTTTTCATTGTTTGAGTTTTATATGGCAAGTGGTTCCATACATTCTCAACAAATTTACAGTTCATAAATATGTGATCTAAACTTTCAACTGACTCATCATAAAGTAAACAAGTTGTGTTTATGTCGGGTAAAATTTTGGAGATTCTTTCTCCCACCGGGAGATTATCATGCAAGCATTTCCACAAAAAAAACTTTAATTCTAGGCATCAAATTCATGTTCCACATTCTCTTCCAAGTACTAGATCTAACACCAGTATTACTTGGAGTCTGATCAGAATCCATACTAAGTTGTTTATACAGAGACTTAACCGAAAATTCTCCATCAGAGGTCAAACTCCACCAGAGTCCATCCTTTTTGTTAACATTAATTTTGATTTTCAAGATTTTCTGTATCGTTTCATCATCAAAACACATTTTATGCTTGCTTAACTCCCAGTCCGTAGACTCTTCATTAAAGAGTTCACGGACTTTGACTAGACCTTGAACCCCAAAGTAATCTAAAGTTTGAACACATTTATCTTCACCTGGAATACACTTATGGATTAGGATATTAATATCCTTTCCATTGTTAACCTCCCGGTAACTATATTTCCTCAAATGTTGAAATCTCTTCGCTAATCCTTTTCATAACCAAGAATCAGTCACTTTAATTTTAAATTTATTGTTAAGAATGTCACCACTACAAAGATACTTAAGTTTAAATATTATTGCCCACAGAGACTCAGGGTAAGATACCAGTCTCCACCCTAATCTAGTTATCATAGCTTCATTCATTATCATAATGTTTCTAAACCCTAAACCCCCTTCTAACTTGGTTTTACAAACAGGTTTCCAACCTTTCAAATACAAGCCTTTATATTTTCCTTCTTTTTTACCCCAGAAAAAATAATGTTGAAGAGCAGATTTTTTTTTTAAAGTATATTTTGGAATCCGAAAACGGTTCATTTGGTAGTTAGGAATTGTTTCAATCACAGTTTTAGCTAAAACTCCTCTACCAAATTTCTGTTAATGATTTATACACTTCCAACCTTTCAATTTACTTGCTATTTTCTCCACTATTGGTTCAAAACAAACAATTTTTGAAGTATTGGTAAACAAAGTTGAACCAAGATATTTATCATCCATTTTTATTTTTTGAACTTTAAGAATTTTGATCACGATCCTTTGAAACTTGTTTGGAACTTTACTGCTAAAAAATATCCCAGACTTCTGAAAGTTTATGAGTTGCCCTGAACCTTCACAAAATTTAGTAAAAATATTTAGAATATTTTTGCTCTCAGTCAAAGCAACATTGCAGAAAGTTTATATTGAATTCAAGTTGGGTTGTAAAGCTCCTTTTTTCACAACTTACGAAATGCTTTTGAGATATCTTCTGCTGTAACAATTTTCAGTACTTATAAATAAAAATAGGTGTTGTAAATCTCACAATATTTTAAAACTCTGAAATTAAAATTCTATATGATGCTAGAAGTATGACTGGTGACGTTGCGAACTGATTGGCTTGTGGCAGAAGGCCTATTGGGAGACAATTAAATGACAAGAATCAATTAGCTTGGTGGATTTTTTTTTTGATGGGAAAAGGAAATTTTATTAACTAGCAAATGTAATACATAAGATTTACAATTTCATTTTTATCAAAAACATTAGAGAGAATGCTAGTTTCTTGGATTTTCTGTTGCAGTTTGGTAGACATATGCTGAAGGTTTTTAATCCTTGCTTCTTTAGCTAGGTAATCAGCAGAAGAGTTGAACTTCCGTGTAATAAACTTTACCTGAGCCTGAGGAAGGTCTTTCAATATTACCTTGGATTCTTGCAAAGTGTTTTCTGCTGGCCAGGGGAAGCTTGTGCTCACCAAGTTTATAGTGTTTACCAGCGTCTTACAATCGGATACTATTGAAACACTTGATAAAATATTTTCTTTTAGCCAAATGACAGCTTTTAACAAAGCTATTGATTCCGCATGGAAAGCCGATGAAGCTTTCTCTGAACCAGCTGAAATGTGCATAAATGTCTCTTGGTCCACCCAGTAAAGATTAAAGGCATAACCCATTGATAGGTCTTCCTTTTTAAAAGAAGCATCTAAAAATATAATCCAATCTGATTTTAAATCGGACCATTTATAATTGATCATCTTCGCTTTTTGGTTATTAATTCCTTTTTGAATTGTTTTAGATGGAATAGAATTTAGGAATATGTTTATATGGTCGATCAGTTTAACAGGGTCAGGAGAAATTTTCTCGAAGACTACCGAGCATCTGTACTTCCATAAGAACCAAAGGATGGTGGCTATCGTTTCCATAAGGTTGAGAGAGTCTTTTTTCGAGATCCACCTTTTAATCCGGTGATGCATCATGTACGTGCTTGGCTTTGTTGAATTAAGTACGACAAGCGAGAACCCAAACCAGATAGCTCTAGCGAATGGACATGATCGAAATAGATGGTTGTCTGTTTCATGAACTTGTGCATCGCACATCTGACAGTGGGGATCGATGTCTGAGTTATGGGCTCCAAGTCTCGCAGAGGTAGGCAGTGATTTTTGAATTAATTTCCAAATAAATAACTTGATTCTCGGAATTGCCTTCATTTGCCAAAAATTTTCCCATGGAAAATCCATTGGGGTATTGGTATCTTGAACTTGATTGATTAAGAAATTATAGATATTTTTGGTGAAAAGTTTCCCGGAGTGATGATGTCTCCATCTCATTTTGTCTTGTTCTGTGTCCTTGGAGTTATGGCTTGTATTTTTCTTAAATCTTACTCCGGGTTGAAGAAATTGTTCGGTTTCTCATGGTCCCATTTATTTTCTTCCGTTATTAACTCTTGAACCATTTTTGGAATATGTTCTTGGGTGCTGATTGGTTGGGGTATTATTTCCTCATTTGGAATCCACCTGTCTTCCCAAATTTTTGCAGATTTACCATCTTTGTCTTGCCAGACAAAATTTCCTTTAATATGGTTTAATCCTTTTTGTATGCTCGTCCAGATCCACGATAAATTTAAGGTTCTAGAGTTTTCTAGTGGGTGAGCATTTGGAAAGTATTTTGCTTTAAGGAGTACTTTGACCCATAATTGATCTTGATCTGAAATAAGACGACTGGCAAGTTTGGTGAGGAGAGAAATGTTGAATTTGTGGGGTATTATAATCCCTAGCCCTCCTTGCGAGATAGGCTTACATATGATGGCCCAAGCTCTAATGAATCCTCCCTGTCTTTTTTGCCCCTCTTTTTTACACCAGAAATTCCTCTGAATTCGATCCATTTGATCTAGGGTATCCTTTGGAAGAGCAATCACTTGCATTTGATAGGTTGGGAAAGCTTGTAGAATAGCTTTTATTAAGACGATCCTTCCTGCTTGAGAAAGGAGTTTCAATTTCCAACCTTGCAGAGTAGAATAGTATTTTTGGAGAAGCGGCTCAAAATTTGCCTTTCTATTTTTGTCGAAAAACAGGGGAGTACAGAGGTATCTGTCATTTTTAGTCATCAAGGGGACTTTTAAAATTTTCGCTATAATTTTTCCATGTTTGGGGTGTAATCGAGGACTGAAATGACAATTTGGATTTTTTGGAGGTTAATCATTTGACCGGTGATATCTCCAAATAAGGATAAAATATCTAACAAATTTTTTGCCTCTCCTAAATCAGCTCTTGTGAAAAGAAAGCAGTCGTCTTCGAAGGAAGATGGGAGATGTTTGGCGTATTTTTGTTGATTTTGAGACCCGATATATTCATATCCGCTATCGCTTTGTCAAGGAGTCTGGATAATATTTCCATGCATATGAGGAAAAGGTAAGGGGAAAGGGGGTCTCCTTGTCTTAATCCTCTCGAGGTATTGAATTTTGGACCTGGGGTGCCGTTAAGGAGAATCGAAAAGGATGTTGTAGATATGCACTTCCATATGAGATTTACCCATTTTCATTAACCCCAAAACTGAGAAGGGCTTTTGTAATGAAAGACCACTCCACTCTGTCGAAAGCCTTAGAGATCTAATTTAAGCGCTAGATGTCCTATTTTCTTTTTAGAAGTTTTCATAGAGTGGATAAGTTCATTAGCGATTATGATGTTATTTGTGATCTCTCTCCCGTGAGAAAGGCTGATTGATTTGGGAAATTAATTTGTTGAGAATGGGTTTCAATCTATTCGCGAGTTTTGAGATTAATTTGTAGATCGTATTGCTTAGGCTAATGGGCCTGAAATCACTCGGAGTTTGAGGGGTGGATAATTTCGGAATGAGGGTGATAAAGGAATAATTGAGATATATATTTATAGTACCAGATTTAAAAAAGTCCTGGACTGTGCTAATAATAGCAGGCCCAATTGTTTCCCAGTTAGCTTTGAAGAATCCTGGTTGGTATCCGTCAGGACCCGGAGTGCCCCATTGGTTCATATTAGATAGGGTAAGCCAAATTTCCTCTTTTGTGGGGATTTGAATAAGAGTATGATTTTCTTCTTCATAGATACATGGATCAATGACGGTGGATAAATCAAAGCTATGATTGCTGATTTGGGATGTACCAATTTGTGTAAAATGATTTACTAAGAGAGAGTTGATTTGATCCCTATCAGAAAGCCAGAGACCAGAAGGTTCTCTAAGAGAGTTTATGGAATTTATTCTTTTTCTATTGGAAGCAGTGGCGTGAAAATACTATGTGTTCTGATCATATTCTTTGAAAAATTTATCTCTAGAAAGTCGATGATAAAAATCATTTTTAATTTCGTACCACTTTCCTAATTCCGCTTGAAGATTTTTCAACTTCTCTATGTCATTGGAAATGTTTCCAGTTCTTTGAATACTATCTATTTTATTATTTAAATTCCTAATATTTTTATGAATGTTACCGAATATTTCGGAATTCCAATGAGCAAGGTCTGAAGATAGGAGTTGAAGTTTTAAAGCAAGATTCATGTCCTGTCGAGCTATTAGAGTGTAGGTCCCGAGGCGGCTTTTACTACGAAGACAGTGTTGGATGAGATAGCCACGTCGACCTAATACATCTAAAAGGTTTATGAGCTTTGTGTTTCCCAGGGTTGGAATCAAGTAGAATTGGGGTATGATCTGACCACTCTAGGCAAGTAAGTTACCTTGGAATCCGGGAAGTGCCGAGACCAGAGATAAGAGGTCAGCGCTCTGTCAATTCTTTCACATATATTCGCTTCAACTTTTCTGTTGTTTGACCATGTGAATTGAGCACCATCGTAACCCGCATCTTGTAGTCCCAGAGAGTCGATTGTCTGAATGATGAATGATTTACTGCTCGAGCTTGCTTTATTCCCCCCTTGCTTTTCATCTGGGTCTAGAATGACATTCAAGTCTCCGATCAGTATCCACGGTTTGTTCACTTGATGTGATATGTCGGAGATATAAGTCCATCGTTCAACTTTGTCATCAACATCAATGGCTCCGTAGACACACGTGATTAGAATCTCAATGTCATTTACTTTTGATTCAAAATGGCAGATATTAAATCTTGACGATATTAACTTCATATTAATGTTGTTGTGCCAGGCTATTGCTAATCCTTTTGATATTCCCACGGAAGGTACGATGAACCAGTCATGAAAACTATAGTTTTTAAAAGAAAAGGTTCATCCGAGACAAATGAGATTTTGTCTCAGCTAGGAATACAATGTTAGGGTTGTAATATTGGGAAATATAATTGAAATGGTCTTTAGTAAGCGGGGTGCCAATACCCTGAACGTTACAAGATAACAATTTCATGTTGTTGAGTTTCACAGATAGTTGATAAGGCTATATCCTAACTATAAGATATGCTACAAAAACTTAAAAGGATAAAGACAAAGCTTACTTAATATTTAATAGATCTATATGTTAAGAAAACAAAAACACCAGGAAGAGAGGCAGAGATGTACAACTTATGAAATAGTCTAAGAGGTAGATTAAAGCAGACTCACTACAATAGTAACAAAAAGAAAATGAGGGTAAAAAAGATTTAACAGGATTAAAGGAACAGCTTACCGACCCTGCAGCTACCCTAAGGAAACCGTTAAATCCGTGTAGTATCTGTTAAAGAGATGGCGAGGGAGAGTGGGAATTACTGGCCAAAGAAGGGAGAAACTGATGGGGTTAAGAATTATCACAAGTACCTAACAAAAGGTTACATCATAGGGAAAAAAAATCGATTTACCACAATATCTAAACACCTTGTCGATATCAAAGGACTTGGGGGAAATGCCACCGAATTATTAAGTTTGTAATGTATAAAAGCTGCAACATAAAAAGGCCAAGGAGAAAACATCGTTCTAATAAAATGTTGAGAATTTTAAAACGTGACTGAGTATTGGGTATTTTAAAACGTGAACTGAACAGGCCCTAAGATATACTGCTTAAGGGAAAAGAAATGCTAAAATAGAGAGTCTCAAAAATGAGCTATCCCAGAGACTATGGACTAGCTTGGTGGATTGGGTCTACATTTCATAGGAAAAATCATTGAGGCAACAATTGAAAGAAGAGTATGATTTTCTTCTTAATATCTATGGACTATCTAATTGAGGCAACAATTAAAAAATCATTGAGGCAACAATTGAGGCAAAAATCATTGAGGCAACAATTGTCTCCCTTAATATCTGACCATATACCAATTTTCTTCAATAATCACACTGTATGGAATGACGGACCAAAACCATTTAAATATTTCGGGCCTTGGATAGACCATCCTTAATGTAAACCTATCATTGAAGCTGCCTGGAACAAAAACATACATTGATCTCATGCATTTTTTCTGACTAAAAAACTGGTAAATGTTAAACACATTCTGAAAAAGTGGAATAGAGAAATTTTCGGAAACATAGATACCAACATAAATAACACCAAAATGAAGTTAGACACAGCCAACAAAAACCTACCATCTAACATCAAAGCCAGAGAGCTAGCCAAACTCACTTCTTGGTATAATATAAAAGAAGTATTCTGGAAAATAAAAAGTAAAGAACAATACATAGCATTAGGAGACAGAAACACACGATACTTCCATGATACTGCTAGATATAGATACAGAAGGAACATAATAGACACTCTTAAAACCAAGAATGACATTTGGATAAATTCTAAGAAAGATATAATAGATTGCCTAAATAATCATTTCATGCACATAGCAACTACTGTAAACCCTCAAATAGATGAAAAGATGATAGATCTTATACCCACTTGTATAACTGACAATGATAACATATCTCTGGAAAAAATCCCAACTGTAGAGGAAATAAAGAATATCCTTTTCCAAATGGAACCTAACAAAAGCCCAGGACCCGACGGCTTTCCTCCAAAAAAATTTCAGAAAAATTAGGATACTGTGGGAGAAGATCTTGTTAAGATGATCCAAACTTTCTTCTCTATACTGGTCACATTTTGAAAGAAATCAACTCCTCTTTCATATCTCTGATCCCCAAAACTGAAAAACCATTAACAGCTGCCGAATTCAGGCCTATAGCTCTTTGTAACACCTCCTACAAAGTAATTTATAAGCTCATAGCGAATAAAATAAAACCACTTTTGAACAAGATCATATCTCCTTTCCAGTCTGCCTTCATCCCAGGTAGACATATATCCGACAATATTACCGTAGCCCATGAACTAATACACAACATGCGAAAGAAAAATAATTTAATGGGTCTAAAAATAGACATGTCCAAGGCTTTCAACAGAGTCGAATGGACATTTCTAATAAAAATAATGAGGAAAATGGGGTTCTCTAAATGCCGGTGCGACATCATTTTCCAATGCATTTCGACAACCAGTCTAGCCATCTTGTTAAATGGCTCTCCATGTGGCTTCTTCAAACCAACTCGTGGACTCGGACAAGGGGATTCACTATCCCCTATCATTTTCCTCATATGCATGGAATCCCTTTCGAGAACAATCACTAAGGCTAAGAATTTGGGGTGGATAACAGGTCATAAAATAACCAATGAAGCACCCTCTATTAGCCACCTCTTATTCGCAGACGATTGTATCATATTCTGTGAAGCTACCACCCAAGCTAGTAGTAATCTCCTCAAAATCCTTGGTGATTTTAGAGATTCCTCTGGTCAGCTCATTAATCTAAACAAATCAGGAGTGTTTTATAGCCCCAGGATAGATCCCAACTTAGCGAGACAGATTCAGAACATCCTAAATGTCCAACCAATACCATTAGAAGATAGATACTTAGGATCGCCATTGTTCACCAATAAATCTAAAATAAAAAGTTTTAAACCCATAATCAAAAACATGAAAAATAGACTTTTAGGATGGAATCGGGAAAATTTGACAACAGTTGGCAAAACTATTTTAATAAAACATGTCACCTCTTCCATGGGCATTTACCAAATGAACTGTTTTAGATTGCCCAAAAAAACCTGTGAGGATATAAACAAGCTTCAAAGAGACTTTTGGTGGGGAAAGGATATAGAGGCTCCCAAAGGAATATATCTTAAGGCCTGGGACTCCTTTAGCCTACCTATAGAAAACGGAGGCCTTGGCCTTCAAAATGTTCACCTCTTCAATACTGCCATGATAGCTAGAATGGGGTGGAGGCTTAAAGAAAACCCGCATTCTCTTTGGGCAACTATCTATAAAGCCACTTACTTCCCTGATAAAGATGTAACGCACATTGCTACCAAACTTAAACAATCGGATAGCTGGATTTGGAAAGGAATAAAAACAGGAATTAACCAAATCCAAAACAACTGTTTCTGGGAAATTGGGAAGGGAGATAAAATAAACATATGGACAGATTTTTGGATTCCGGGAAAAAAACCTCCATTAACAAAACCAAACCAGGGAGCAAACAACTTAAACCTAGTCTGTGATATTTTTAACCAAAATAACTCATGGGATAATCATAAACTGCGCATCTGTTTCGACACTAACACAATTAATAAAATTCTTCAACTTCAAATCCCAAATGACAATAGTGAAGATAGAGCAATCTGGAGTTTAACTAGAAATGGTAAATTTAGTGTGAAGTCTTTATACAAAAACCTAAATAGCCACCAACCTGACAATAGAAATTGGACCAAAATTTGGAACATGAAAGTCTCTCCTTCTATAAAAATGTTTATGTGGAAAGTGGCTCATTCCATACTACCAAATAGTATGAGAGTGGCGGCAGTCCTGCCAAATATAAACACTACCTGTATGCTATGTAATGAACACAACGAAACCCTAACCCACATGTTCCTTGATTGTAATTTTGCATCCCAAGTATGAAATCACTTAAACTTTAGTATGAACTACGTCAAAGGAAATGCCACTAACTGTCATGACTGGATCAACAACTGGTTCACGACAACTGAAAAGGATGGTACATAAATGAGTTGGGCTGATTTGTGTGGTACCATAGCCTGGCACATCTGGAAGGCAAGGTGCAAAAAAGTTCTCGGCAAGAAAGATCAACACTGTCTAAATACAGCAAAAGACATGGTCAAATACATAAATGCTACAACAAATGTCAACAAAAAGAACTATTGTCTTATTCAAAACCTGTATTATAACCCCCCGATTGACCAAAACCTTGTCATCTCCAAGCCCAACACATGGCATTACCCGAGTTTCATGAACTACAGAATAAATGTAGCAGTCTCTATGTTACCAGACATAAGTGACTCTGCAATAGCACTAACACTTATTGATGATGCAGGTAACTGCAGAGAAGCTAGGGGAGAGTCCTCTGGATGGAACTCTAAAGAATTGCTAGAACATAATGGTGCGGAAGAAGCTTTCAGATGGGCTACAGAGTTGTGTGGACACAACATAGAATTCCAATGCGATTCTGAACCCATCCTGCTGCTTCTTATCGGAATGTACGCAAAGGCCAAGAAAGAAAGATTCAAGAACAGTACTACTTTTGGAGATTCAAACCAAAAACTCTTTAATTTTAAAGCAACGTCTTTTATTTCGGTTCACAGACATTTGAATGCTCTTCAAAGAAACTTATCTGTGATTCTCAGAACAAATCCATCACTAGAGGCAGATGGAAAGATGAACATCTACACAATTTGATAAGTCACCTCAATATGAGAAACGACATAATCAATGAACTGTATCGTAACCACACTTCAGGTTAGAAGTTGGTGGTGTATTTCTAATTTATTTATATAAAAAAAAAAATTGAAAGAAGAAAATTGTGAGTGTAATAAAGACTAAATGAAAAAATACATTAAAATTTTAATAGTCTATGCTTTGTAATACGTAATTTTAGGTTATTATTTTATTTTTCCTGTGTAAATATCTATTTGTAAAGTATATGCTTAAACTTATAAATTTAGCTTTTGGTGGCCAAACATAAATAACAATGAATTTTTTTTTTTTTTTTTTTTTGCCATCAACTAAGTAGCTGTTCGAGTTGAGTAAATTATTTTAAAAAAAAAAACAAGATATCTCAGTCTTAACAAGAAAAACAAGTTGGTGAAATATCCAATTTGGATATTAAAAATATATCTAAGGGGATTTAGGGTATTTAAACAGTATAATTTTTCTTTTAGGGTTATTAATGAGAAAAAAATTATTCAAAAAAATTTAATATTCTTGTTTGTACTCATTACATAGATAATTAAAAGAGTTTATACTTTAATTTTGCGAAAAGCTGATATGTATTTTGGAAGATATCTAAGTTTAAATTCTTTGATCTATTTTTAAAATAGTGTGGCATTATGTGATAAATAAGCGTTGATTAAATATCATTTTTTAGCCGAATGTCGTATGTATAGTAAGTGGTTGATATTTAAGGTCGTATTAGTAATATTAAGGATTCTGTGGGAAATTTATTTTGTTCTGGCAGTAAGTAGAAATCATCTTTTCTTTATATTAGTATATAATATAATATATATGTATATATATATATATATAAGATAAGATGAAAGCAAATTAACAAGTGGAGGTGATTCATTGACTGTGAAACAGAAATCCATTCAAGCGTTTGGATGGACATGAAAAGAATGGAACTAAGATTATGTGGTGCAGTGCTCTTCTTAAAATAATCAGAGTCCTCCGTCCATGATTTTGTTACAAACGTCCCTAAAACAGGGTTCGCGTGCTGCTATCTTTTAGGATGGGGTCCAATACCCTCTGACAGATGGCACATAGCATCCAGTAAGGCCTTTTCCTATGGGTATGCCAAACACTGATATTTGGCATATATGCACCCACTATGGGTATGCCAAACTGCCAAACTCATATCGCCAATATGTTATTCCCGGCATATAGGCATAGGAGACAGAGTTTCCATCGAGCGATAGAGATTCTATCGCTTCGTAGTGACAGAGACTCTATCGTTGGCGACATTCTCTTTATCTCCCGTGATATTCACTTTATCTCCAGAGTAATTTTATATATATATAAATTATCCTTCTCTCCTACTTTTTCATTATCTTAACATTTTTATATTTGTGTATCCCACTAAATATATTATAACACTTAAAATTTTGGTAACACCCACCACACAAATACAATATATTTTCATTCATCGGACCCACTCAACACAATTAAATATATATT